>APFE031591946.1:84558-118035 GCA_000404065.3 Pinus taeda
TTTCTCGGGCCGCTGCCCCGAACCCCGTAGAGGGGGGCTACCCGCCCCCCTCAAACCCCTCGGACAGGGGGGGCTGCCGCCCCCCCTGTGACCCCCGCGCTACGGAAAGAATATAACACAACCCAACAATTGTTATGTAGGTCCTAATTATATTTTAACCCTTTAGACTTCATACTTCAACTTTGGAAGTGCCCACATGGTCACGTTTTTTCACATGGTCCTATAAGCTGAGGCAACTGCTAGTATCCACAGGTCCGAGTCAGTTTGTTTCACATGGTGGACCAAGCTCACTGCTTCATGTATTTTATCTAAATCTTCTTTGTGAATATTCTTCTTTGTGCATGGTCTTACCATACTTCCTAGTCCCAACCGGAGGGGTCATTCACACCATTGTCTTGTCGGCTTCTACTTGTGAGTCATGTTTCCTATCATGAGGATGGTGTACATTCGTGAAGGTTGCGCACCATACTCCTATACCCATCTAGAAAGGTGGGGGCGCAGGTTGTTTCATCCGTCATACTCAAGTTTCATCCACATATAAAGCTTTCCAAACTGCATGTGCATCATCCTTCTGCATTTGCACCAGTCCTTAAAACTTCTTTGATGCATAGCCCACCATCTTGTGAGCATATCACAGAGTACCCATTTCAGAGCATCGAAACATTTTTGTTCGAGTACATCTCCTTCAAATTTATTCAAGAAATCATCCACCTCGCTCAACCCATCATACATAGGGAGATCTCGTACATCTATTGCCATGCAGTGCAACAACCTTGTCATCATGTTACAGTTGAGCGTGGTTACCTTGTGTAACTAGTTCTTCCATCATTCTATTTGCTCATCCCAATCTGAGGTGTAGGAGCTTTTGCGCTGCCACGAGAGTCTGCCATCTACTGTTGGATTTACCCAGTCCTGCTTCCACATAGTTTTCGTGTAGATATAATCTAGATCATTGTTGTTATCGTAGTTGTGCACTGGCTTTGTGTAGCGTGATCCTTCTTCCACAGGGTCTAAAGGTACCACTACGCGCAGTGAATTTTTCTCAAAAATCATCTTGCACTTCTTTAGATTTATCACTCCATTCATGTGAGTGGCCCAATCTATTCCTAGTAGCATGGGATAGGGATTGTTGTCATAAAAAATCTCTATCACTTCGAAATCTACTATCGTGCTCGCACCTTTGATATCTACCATTATTCTCTGTAATCTTCCCATAGGTAGGATATTTTGCTGGTTCACCATTCACAATTGGATATTAGACCATTGCAGTGCACACCTACCCATGCGCTCCCACATCTACTTTGGCAAGAATTTCACGTCTGATCCTAGATCCAAAATCACTTGATCCATCTCATATTCCCCGATCTGCATGGTCAATCTCATCTCTCTTCCTCTTCGCATTGTGTGCTTCCTGATCTTTGGGACTATGCACGGTTCTCCTCGCATGGTTCTATCACATCTAGTGATGAGTTCTTGTAGCCCCTTCATAGCTTTGTTCTCTTGCAGAAACTTCATGCATGTCTGCAAAAATGTAGTGAGCATTCATGGGTCCATTTCTAGTTCTAGTTTGTCTTTACTTCCTAAAGTGGAGGCATCTGCGAAGCTATTTTTAGCTTCCATGAATTTCTCCTTAGCATGCTCTAAATGCTTATATCTCCAGTTGAATGGAAATGGTCCTCCCCCTGCTAGGTAGTTTCTGAAGACTCAACAATCCTCCTTGTCATGTCCCTAGCCTTTCCACTTTACGCACCATATCTCCTTGTGTGCTTCTAGGCGAGCCATCCTGTCTTGTTTCAAACTCTACATCTCAAGGCACAAGTTTTTCAACTGCGCGTGGATCTATTGAACTACTAGGTTAGGATCTTATATCAGGGACTCGTGCAGTCTCATCATGATCTCGAAGGCCTCAGCCTGAGTGGTTTGCTTCTGCTATGACAACATGTTCCTTAGAAGTGGCATTGACGATGCTACAAACCATGCACGGTGTTGCCCATCCGTAAAGGTGATATTTGCTTCACAAATTGTAGACTTAAGTCTCTGATCCAACTCTGAGGGCTTCTCGCATGGAAGCATCACGATTTCCTTAGATCTAATAATCGACTATCTCTCTGATTTTGGCCTACTAAATTCCTTGTTTAGCAGAACTTGGATATCCGCAATCCGTTCGTTGGGATTGCCAATGGAATGCTTGATATACCAAGTTAGTGTACGATCCTACAGAGCACTTACGAGTGTTTCTTTCTTTATATTGTCATCCATGACTTCTTGTGCTTCCGATACAGCCCTTACCATGAGCCAAAACTCATCCATACCTTCATTCGCTACTCCTTTGAACACCAACATCTTTATCACCCTTGCCATATCGAACTGTGGTGGTGGTAGAGGTGGTGTGGGTGAAGATGGTGAAACTAGTGGTGGTGTAGGTGGGAGTGGTATGCGTGGAATTCACTGCTTTATCAAACATATCGCACTTCTTGGTGAAACTTTCATGAGCTCTTCATCTATTTCTCGTGGAAGTTAAATCAAGGGGCTAGTTTCTAGTTTTGCACTACCTTCATCTCTATAGATCCTCCCACTTCACATAGCCCCAAACATTAATTTATTCACATAACGCTGCTTTTCACATAGTAGCATTTTAATGCAATTGTTCAGATATTTAATGTACTTGCCTTGTATCCCTCTGTAGAAGCATTATTCTGCCTCGCTATAGCTAATTGAAGTGTCTATCACAAACTCGGTGATAAATCCTCCTATAATTCGATTGAGCGAGTGATTCACAGTGCATGCAATCTTATCTTCTGATGCTTTTAGTGTATGCACCAATTCTGGAGTCCACACAATAGGTTTCTCGATCCTACACCTTCTTTGATTGTCTTCTAGCTTCGAGATTCACTCATACAACTTAGAGGGGAAGGACATAAAGAAAATTTCATGGATTTTCGTATATAAGTAGCAATCTAACCACTCTTCCTTTGATAATCATAGATTCTTATTTTCCTATGCCACGAACTCATGAATCTTTCTGTCCAACCACTCTTCAGTATCTTTCTTTGTCAGATTCGAGTGATATGACATCAGACATCTCTATGAAAATCCCGGTCCTGGCAACAGAACCATTTGTTTTCTTATTGGGGCCTAACCCTGGTTTAGAGAAAATTTAGCTAAACAAATCCCTATACTACTCGGTCTTTCAGTAACAGTCCACGAAGCATGGAATGGGGTCTCACTCGAAGTAGTATCGGAGGGTACTAGAACCAAGTTTCAACACCCTTACGATGTGTGAGGAGTTCAACTAGTTCGCGGTTTATTCCTGCACGTAAGCTTCTTCGCACACTTTCTCATACTTCATAGCCCCACGCAGGCCTACCCACACGCTAAACGTCTTGCTCTTTGTTATTACCCAAGACCTTACTAGTATTCTAGCATTAGTTAATTAGCTTTGCCTACTTGAATGATTTATGCATACTTAATAATATAAACCATTCATGGAGGTGCGCATAGTAAAATAATAGTATATTTGAAAATTATATCAATCATTCATTAACCCAAGATGAGATACAGAGAATTATAACAAAACTTCTTCTTATTGATTCATTCCTCAATTATACACTCCACTTCACCCTGCACACTCAGCTGTAAGGGTGTGCGCACTCAGCTGCAAACTATTTAGCGTCTGCACACTCACCTGTAGAGCCTTCTCCTACTCTACGACCCAAAGGCACACTTCAACTTGCGACTTAATCACTTATACTTTTGCCTACTTCTTTTTCTCCCTTCTTACACTTGTACACTTCCTCTATTTATACAATCCCATGGTCCACAGACCATGGGTAGGTCTATCGCACTCACACTACATTACAAAACTAGGGTGGAAAACCCTCTGACTCTATCATAGTTTCATACCCTGAGGCTGCAATTCACAGAGCTTTACAATAAGATTCAGTCAAAACTTGGCTTTGAGCACCAAAACATGCCTTGGGGGGATTCCATGCCTAACAATGAGCATTCAGGATAATTCTCTTTTTCTGATAGAGCTAATCCAATAATAGATATCAATGAATGAATTTTAAATTTGTGTACTATATAATAAATATACTTTGTGGAAAATATACTATAAGAAATTGCACTTCTAATGGTAATGTTTGAAAAAAATACACTCTCATATATTAAAACAAAGGCATTATTGGGGAGAGGTTGTATATAGGGAAGGGTATATTTGGGAGAGGAAGTATATGGAAGAGGGAGTGTTTAAGGGAGGGTATATATGGGGTAGGGGTCAATGATTGATGAGAATTTGATGTCATTATACCATTCAACTCAGGTAGGAGAGTTGTAGTAATATGGAACAACGAATATGTAATATGGGAAATGGGGATATGTAATATGACACAATAATACCATAGCAGTTAAAAAACATGGAGTTGGAATGGTATTAATGCACGGTGGTAAGGGGAGAGTGTTTAACAAAGAAACACAATAATATATTGAAATGCAGTTACATATTGAAACCACATGCATTAATAACCGGGAGAGAGAGCTAAGTAGTATGGAAGTGTGGTACTATTGGAGGTGTTATATGTTGGACAACATGGAGGTGAGGCATACACACCAACATTATTAGCAGTTTACAAGGTGTATAGGGGTTTAGGGAGGAGGCGCTATGGAGTGTTCAACAAAACGTATATGGAAGAAATCAGAAGGACCAGGGTCGTGAGGAGTGGATTGCAGTATGGAGAAGGAGGTATAGTGTGAGGTTGTATGGTGCATTTGGGGATTATAATGACAATCATAGTCAATGCAACAATAGGTGGTATATGTTGGTAGAGGATTGTGGTATGGAAGGTGGGTGGGCTAAATGGTGGAGTTGTCAAGGGGCTCGAAGCAATGTCTGAGAGCCACGGAGAGAGAGACACACTTTGTCACTGTTCACAACCCAAGCATAAGTCAATGTTCACAACTCACTTTAGATATCAAATATTCTACACAAGACTTCTCCATAAAAAACATGAAGACAATGCTCTAGCTTCAACGCTCACACCATTGTAGCTTCAAATCTCACACCGCTCTAGCTTAATGCTTCTTTTCACAAAAAAAAGTGAAACACCGCTCAAGCTTACATACTATTCAAAACCGAGGAGAGCGCTTGGGCACACATAGAAAAATATACAAATGGGCATTAGGAAATGCACAAGTGATTTTTTTTATCAAAGGAGATATGTAGAGTGCAGAGAATAATGGAAATCAATGATAGGAGCTACATCACAACAACTTATCTTGGGAGCTCACTCTCATACCATGTGAGGCAAAGAGGTAACTCCTCAAATGAATTGTGATTTTGCATTAAGGTTGATCATAGATATATACATGGAGGGAGAAACTGTTGAGATTCATGTCCAGGTGTCTCTTCATATTCGAGCTCTCCTTATTTTCTATTTACATTATTTTAGACATATACACACAATCCCAATGATTAGGTGTCAAGAATTATCCATGGGCACTTATCCCTAAATAGATGGATCTAAATTTAAGGCTTCTCCATTTTTGGGAGAATAACTTGTTTTTCTTCAGAATTATTGGGGAATCTTTCCCAAATTTGGCTTCTCCATTTTTGGTTGGATGACTTGCTTTTATTTAGAATTATTAGGGAATTTTCACCAAATTCCGTGTTTTAATGGGTTTTTTCCAACTTATCTATGCTAACTTATAATATTAATTTTTTGTTTCAAATATATTTATATAATTTAATTATATTTTGAAAGAAATTCCATTAAATATTTCACTAGTCTTCATTATTAATCAAATAATAATTTATTTTAAAGTAAAAGGCTCATGGCCTTATCCAAATTCATTTTTAAATTAAATAAATTAGGTAGTTTTTTCTAAATTTAAATATAAATTATAAATTTATTTGAATATTTAATTTCAATATAATTAACCAAAAATTATCATAATTTTATTTAATATGACTAGCCTAGATCCATCTTAAGGTCTCATCTACCTAAGAGAGGGATCAAATCTCCTTTCACTTTAATAGGTTTATATCTAAGGATATTTGATCACTCCCTCCTCTTGGTAGATCCAACATTAACATGGATCTAGACTAGTTGTATCTATGTGTCTCTTTCTTATTCCCTCACTCTATATTACCCCCAAACATACACACTCTCTCTACATATCTATCTTTCTCTCCCTCCCTCTTCCTCTCACTCTCTATCTATTCCCCTTCTCTCTCTCTCTTCGCTCCTACTCTCGTGTATCCCTCACTCACTCTCCATATCTCCTTTGCCACTCCCTATATCTAGCCACCTTTCTCCCTCTATGTAATTTTTCTTCCCTTCCTCTCTCCCCCCTCCAACTCCGTATCTCTCTCCCTCTATTTCTTTCCTTCTCTATCTTCCCTCTAACTAAATCACTATCTCCCTCCCTATATCCTCCTCTCTCTCCCCTCCATCTATGTGTCTCCCTCTCCTCTTCTCTCTCTTCCCTCTCCTATCTGGCTCTCTCTCTCCATTTTTCCCTTGTCACTTCCTCTCTCTCTCCACCTCTATCTCTTTGTCTTTGTTCTTTCCCCCCTATCTCTACCCATCTAGTTCCATCTATATTTCTCTCCCTTTCTATTTCTCTCTTCCTTCCTCTCTCTCCATCTCTCTCCCCATTACGCTCTCTCCCCCCCATCTCTCCCTACCCTCAAGCTTTGTGAGTATCTCTCCCTTGTTAAATTTGATCCCATTGTATTATGCCTAAGAAAGTATCTAAATTAAATAAACTCAATTGGTTGTAAAATATTGAACTTCTATTTTGGATCAATCATGTAAAAAAATATACAATAATGAAAAAATTAAAAGAATCACGCACTATATTTCCTCTATTATTAGTTGTCACTTTTCTTGCTCTCATCCCTTGGATTGTTAGTTAAAATGGATAATGGATATATGCTTGTTGTTAATAATATTAAATATGTTATATCAATTTCAAGTATAAAAGTATGATCAATTTTAATTTTATTAAAACTTTGATTTAATATCTATGGTAACATTTTTAGTATTAGTGAGGATAAAAGTTTTAGATATATCTCAAAAGTAATTATAAAATTTTTACTTTTATATTTAATTAAAATGTTATATGAAATGAAAATAAATATTATGATTTTTTTTTTATTGTTAAATAAGTGAAGCTTTGTGGTCATCATGTATTGATAAGATATGGTATTGGCCCATGGTATTATCACAAATCATATTTACAAGTTAATAAGCCGGTGAATATTGTTATAAAATATTTTTATTGTTAAATAAGTCATGATTTTTAGGCACTTGGTAAGAAATGGTATTGGCAAGTCATATTATAACAAATCCTATTAACAAGTTCATAATATTAATGACAAAGTGGGCTTGAATATCCATGGTTAAGAATCTTGGCATATATTTTGATGCTGAAATAAGTTATGTTTTTTGGGCATAACGTATTGATAAGCCATGGTAGCCATGGTATTGGCTTAATTACAAGATAATAATATCCATGGTAAAGTGAAGGTGAATATCCATGGTTAAAAATCTTGTGATAATGTTATAAATATATTGATTGTTAAGTAAGCTATGTTTTTTTTGGCATGTGTTATTGATAAGCCATGCTATTGTAACAAACTATATTTACAATTTAATAATATCAACCCTAAAGTGGGAGTGAATATCCATGGTTAAGAATGTTGTTATATTGTTATAAAATATGAAATAGGTTATGGTTTTTGTGCATGTGGTATTGATAAACATTGATATTGGCCCATGGTATTGTAACAAATATATTTCCAAGTTATTAATAAAATAAAAATATAACAAATTGAATTTTATTATTTTTATTTCTTTAACTTACCTAACATATAAATTATTACACTCATCCTCCATGTCATTTTTAACTTTTTATTATTTGTTAAATGAATAAACATTTAAAATTGTTTACATACTTAATTACACCTAGAGATCTACCAAATACTTTGTTGTAGAGCACCTCTCAGCTCAATTAATATAAATTTATTATATTTTTTAATTTAAAAAATTCAAACTCTTCCAAATTTAAATATATCCTATTAAATTATTAATTATATTATATTTACTTACATTATGGCTACACGTCTCCCTGATGTGGTTTGTACATACCCTCTAGACTCAATTATTACTACAATTATGAAATGCACTCAATTGACTAAATCTCGACACTCTATTCAAAGATATTTAATCTAGAAACAATGCAACTATCCCCAAAAATCCCTAAAACTATTAATTTTAAATAACATATAACATATAATTAATCGTATTATTTAATAGTTGGGTTGGGAATTTAATGTCCGAGGTTTATATATTATATTGATCACTTGATCTTGCTCTTTATGGTGGTCCTCATGATGAACCTAGATCTAGGTTGGACCTAAATCTAGGTTGGAAAGGGGTAAACCCTTTGCTCTATATGTGATTTCTAGGGAAAATGTGAGCATTATAACATATAACTCTATTTCATTGAATCCAAATTGGATGATTATTTTAATAGAAAATTAGTTAGTTTTATTTTTCTTCATAATGTAAACAAACAAGTTATATAATTGTTATTGTTTTTCCTCTAAATATGGCCAGGGAAAACAAAAAAACTTCAATTTTATATCCATAAAAGAGTTATAATATGACTTTTAGTAATTGGCATTCCTTGTATTTAATGACAATTAATATGAAATCTTTAAAATTCATAATATGCCAAGAACTAAAGCCATATACAATACAAGAATATAGAAAATAACCCATAAGTCACTCAAGCACCATCAAATACTCATTTTATCATTTTAAGGAAGGAATGAGTAGAGAAAACATGGTTGGCAAGAAAAACAACATTGAAAGTATCAAATAAAACTATATCTATTTGTATTTATATTTTGTTAAAATATTCTTATTGGTTTACAAGAATTACCCTTTATTGTTATTTGTTTTTTTAAATACTTTATAATCTTATTTATTACCCATCAACTACTACGTGTACCTATTCCATGTTTAAGAACAAATTACATTTATTATCTTGTTAATATCTCCCTAAAGAGGAGTAACTACATTAAAAAATAAGAGGCTTTACCTAATTTATCAGGAGGTTGTTTGCAATAACAACTCAATATCATCATCCACATTATGTGGTTTTAAATTATTAATAATAATATTCTAAAAAAATATTTTAAAAAATCACTTCAACACCTATAGAACTAAATACTCAATATAATATTAACTAAATATTAATTTTTGGATAGCCAGAAATACCCAAAAGTATCAAATTTCAGATGTTATTTGGATCCTCATTCCCATCTAGAACCAAAGGGGTCTCCACTTGCACACTATAAAAAGAGTTGAGCCTATGGACTATTCTTAATATTCAGTTCTATAGCAAGTAATTTCCTTGTAATAGAGACAGAGATTAAGCCTTGCCTATAGCAAGTAATTTCTGTGTAACAGAGACATAGATTAAGCCTTGCATAATGGCCATCACTGTACAATGTCATCCATTTTCCACTCGAACCATTGTGATTCTCTGTTGCTTAAATGAGATGCAACTTGAATGAGTTCATGATCGTCACTGACAAGAAAAGGAAATATCTTGATCTCGATGTGAGTAGAAGCATAGTTATTTTCGTATCATCTCTCTCACTTCAAGTTGCGGACTATTCACAATAACCATTTTAGTTATGTTGCTTAACTTTTGTGCAGCAACCATCTGGGAAAGTACCCATTGTGGTTGAAGATGGGCATGTCACCTTACTAGGTAAGTCACTAATATGGGCCTGCATCATCTAAGTTTAAGTTTATTTAAATTATCATCTCATGTAAGTTTATTTTTATTTTATTATTATTTAATTTAAGTTTAAGTTTGCCCAGTGCTTCAAGTTAATGGTGGCTATAGCTGATATATTTGCTGTGATGATAAATTTTAGTAGTGGGTTTTAAAGTTTGATACCAAATAGCTAATAGAAGTTTGATTTCACAAACTGTGAGTTCAAACATGATAATGTTATATTTTTGAATTTTTTTTTAGTGTAAGTAGAGTTGAGGTATTGGCCTCTTCTGTGAGTCATATGGTTAAGTTGACACTAATTGTTATCAGTTAAATATTTTTCTGAGAATTTAAAAAAAAACTATTCACCCTTACACTTATTTTATTTTAATTGTTATATTTCATCTCCACGTAAAAGTCTTATAGAAATTTTTCCTGGGTCTTGAATAACAGCCCCCAAAGACATCCCCAAACATCTGGCCATAAAGTACAAGGGGTATGGCACCCATCTCCTAGGAAACTCGCCCACAGAACAAGTCCTGGTGGAGTGCTGCGAAGTGGCAGGAGAATTCAACTCTCATGTATTCAACCTATTCCGTCAAATTGTGGTGTACCCATTCGGGGGACACCCCACAGATGAGGTCACTGTGCAATACTGCATTGCGAAGCTAAACGAATCGCTTAACCATTATGAGAAAAAGCTTTCGCAGAGCAAATACCTGGCGGGAGAGTGTTTTAGCTTGGCAGATCTACAGCATTTGCCATGCACACACTATCTGCTAAGCGTTTGCAACAAGGGTGACCTACTCTGGTCACGGTGGCATGTCAGCAGATGGTGGGAAGACATCTCTTCTCGCCCTGCATGGAAGAAAGTTGTACAAAACATGGAGCAAGGAAAAGGGGCCGGTACACCTGTAGCAGGTTTCTTCTTGGAACACTCAGAAACTGAAGCTGAAGCTGAAGCTGCGAGTGCAAGAAAGGTGGTGGCCGTTGAAATTGAAGAAGGGGAGGCTTCTGCAAGGAGAGAAGGTGTGAGTAGGGGTGCCCCCTGTGGGGCATGCAAATTCTTAAGGCGGAAATGCGGGGGTGGGTGTGTGTTTGCACCCCATTTTAGTGCGGACCACACAGGAACTACCCATTTCAAAACGGTTCACCAAGTTTTTGGTGCTGCCAATTTGATAAAGCTTCTCTCAAATATTCCGCAGGAGACGCGTCAGGTGGCTATGCAGAGTATCTTGTTTGAAGCCCAAGCAAGGATCATTGATCCTGTCCATGGATGCATGTTAAGAGTAAGACAGCTGCAGCAGGAGGTGAGTTGCAATTAAATAGGTCTTCAATTGGATTTTGATTTTCAGTAGGTTTTTAATTGGATTTCGATTGGATAATAATGCAAAATGATGATGCTGGTGCAGGTAAATGAGTTGAGGGCAACAGTACGGCTCATGAAACACCCAGAAGCTGAAGCTGCGGGTGCAAGAAAGGTGGTGGCCGTTGAAATTGAAGAAGGGGAGGCTTCTGCAAGGAGAGAAGGTGTGGGTAGTGGTGCCCCCTGTGGGGCATGCAAGTTCTTACGGAGGAAATGCAGGGGTGGGTGTGTGATTGCACCCCATTTTAGTGCGGACCACACAGGAGCTACCCATTTCGAAATGGTACACAGAATATTTGGGGCCGCCAATTTTACAAAGCTTCTCTCAAATATTCCGCAGGAGAGGCGTCAAGAGGCGATGCAGAGTATCTCGTTTGAAGCCGAAGCAAGGATCATTGATCCTACCAATGGATGCACGTTAACAGTAAAAGCCATGGAGCGGCAGCTGCAGCAGGAGGTGAGTTGCAATTAAATAAGTTTTAAATTGGATTTCAATTTTCAGTAGGTTTTCTTTTACTTTTTACTTTTGAAATTTAGGTTTTCAATCTTGGTTGGTTTGTTGGTGCAGGCAGATGAGTTGAGGGCACAAGTACGGCTCATGAGGGGACTTGCAAATTCTCGAGGCCGTTGTTATCCGCCGCAACAAATGGAAATGGAAATGTTTCAGCGTGCAGTCTATGCATCTGGGTTGGTGGGCAGTTCATCCAACAACAATAACAATTGGTTGGACAATTCATCTGGTGACGCAGGTGAAATGCTGCAGCAGCAGTCCATTTATGAGATGCTTCCATCAAATCCCTCTCATTTTCCACATGTAGGTTAAAAGGATGAGCGAAGAATATTCTTCACTGTTGATGGACGATAAAATTAGTGCAGTTTCGCAGCTAATACCTGTAGATGTTTCATGAATTTTCGTATCTGCATATAATACTGTTTATTGTTTAAATTAAATTTTAATAATTCTACGGCCATATCGTTTAATTTGCCTCTCCTTCTCCACGGCAATTTTATTGTTTAAAGTTTCACAGTGCAGTTTCAGTGTCCGTGATATTTGAGTCCGGTTATTTATTTAGGTTACATTTGTGGCATTAAATGAGGTTAGCGTATTTCAAAAATATATTGATACTCTGTTCGATTTCCATGTTCTAGCTTTGATTTTTTTTATTTTCTATTATCGATAGCGGATATTAAATATATATCGTTAATTGCATAATTGATTTTTAAATATATAAGATAAGTGGTAGATTTTTAGAGACAATAGCACTGTTTTTTAGATTAATTGTTTGTTAGTATTATTATAGAACTATAACCTGAGTTTTTTTACTTTCAAAGTTTTTTAAATTGCAAAATATAATATGTTGTTTTTCTTTTTTTTAAATTGTATTTTTGAATGTTAATTTAATATTGTTTTTTAGAGTTAACATAGATATTCAAATAGTTTATTTAAATTCTATTGTTAAAATGAGTGTAAACATTTAAATGTTAGCTCTTAAAATAATAAACATAATAAAATTCAATTTGTCATATGTTTATTCTGTTATTTTTTAATAGCTTTTGATACGAAACCATTTGTCAATACCATGTTATCAATACCACATGCACAAAAGCAATAATATATTTCAAACCCAAAATATTTTATAACAATACAAAATTCTTAACCGTCAATATTCATCACCACTTTAATGTAGATATTATTAACTTGTAAAAAATAGTCTTTGTTACAATATCATGGGCCAATACCATGTATTATGACTACCATATGCCCAAAACACATTACTTATTCCATAACCAAAATAATATTCTTAACCATGGATATTCACTTCCACTTTACAATGGATGCCTACTTAACTCGCAAATATGCTTTGTTATAATACAATGGCTTATCAATACCACATGACCAAAAACATAATTCATTTCACAATCAAAATATCTTATAATACTATGAAAATATTCTTAACCATGGATATTATTAACTTGTAAATAACCTATGCTACAATACCATGCCTTATCAATACCACATCCCAAAAAAACATAACTTATTTCACAATCAAATTATTTTATAACAATTGTTAGTGGTGATATGTCCAACATTTCACATGGTGCCTCCATCCATCATCACTCTTCATAGAGAGTCATATGGCTCTCTATGATCCATAATCACCATCTCAAAAGTGGACACATTACACATTACACATTACACATTGTTAGTCAAAGTCCATAAATCTCTAACAATATTATTATTTAATAACAATATGACACTATTCTTAACCATAGATATTGACCCCCACTTTTTCAATGGATATTTGTTACAATAGCATGGGTTATCAATACCACATGCCCAAAACTCATAACTTATTTGACAGTCAAAATATTTTATAGTAATATGACAAGATTCTTAACCATGGATATTATTAACTCGTAATGAGGTTTTCTTACAATACCATGGGCCAATAGCATGGCTTATCAATACCACAAGCCCACAAACCATAACTTATTTGACAATAAAAATACTTTATTTCAATTTTATTTTAACTCAATTAAAAGGAAAATGTTATAATTAATTTTTAGATGTATCTAATATTTTCATAGAAGTTAAATTAATGATTTAAAAGAGCTAAAAATGAGAATACTTTTATATATGAAGCATTGAAATTTATGTAATATAAATTATATTATTGAAAACTAGTGTAGATCCATACTAACTAAGGATCTAAGTGATGAGAGCAAGCAAAGTGACTAATGGTTAATAGAGGAAAGAGAGTGCATGATTTTTCTAAGTATTTCATTATTGTATTTTAGTTGTTATGATTGATCCCAAATATAAGTTCAATTTTTTGCATGGCTCATTAGTAGGATAATTTTTTGGATAAAAATTAATTCACGTGTCACAAAATTTCCCATTAACCCAAAAATCTATTTTTTGTCTCTAAAATGAGGATGGTAGTCTTATCATTTTAGGTTGGGTCATGTAAGGTTTTAACCAATATATATTTAATAATGTCTCGAGCAAGGTCTTGGTGATTTAGTTTTTGAGTCTTTTGCTTGTTGCATTTCTAGTTCCTTCCCTCTTTTCACGATGCCAAACTCTCACGATATTGTGGAACTCACAAAATTAATTGAGTAAATGGTTAATGGTTAAAAAATTTGTTCATGGAAGCTAAAATTATACGGATGACTTAAAGGAGGAAATTTTCCTCCTCTCTGAACACTTGGCTGCATTGGAGGTTTCTTCATTTGTGATAGATAGAAAATCAAATGGAACACATGCTTTGGTAACTTCTATTGGAGCTCATCACCCTTGCAGTCGTGATGACGGTGATTACATTTTTGGTGATTTCTCTAAGTGTTCATGCCTATCTCGTTTTTAGCAACTAATACTATCTTCTCTCCATATTAAATAACATGAATGTTTGTAAGTGTATCTTGTTGCTCTCGTTGTGCTCGAGAATCTATAGTTGTAGAATTTTTTGTAATGGCTAGTGCAACCCTCCTCAAATTAGTAAACTGTGAGTTTTCTTTGACAAAGATGCATATGATGCAACTAAGTTCAAGTTTAATGGTGTTGGGCCCTCTCCCACATTTTTATTATAATATAAATATATACAAATTCATTCCTTTTAAAAAAAAGGTTAAAAGCTATCGAAATTAAAATTTCACCTCAACTCCTCCAACTTTAGCTTAGCAATATCATAGGTATCTCTACCAAGAGGCTACACACCTGGTTCAAGCTTCATACAAAGGTTAAATATTTTCTTGGTTGGCATCGCATTAGGTAGAGAATCATCAATTTATCTACAAATTCATCCAACACATTAGAAAGTGTTTGTAGAATATGTGTCCCCACTTCATCCTTATCTACTTCTCCAATAACTAATACAAAATGTTGAGACTTTAGGTGCCTCACTACCTCCTCATACTCAATGCACATACAATTCAAAACTTTCTATGTAGCTTCGTTATTGTCATATGCACAACACAATGCTTCCATCCACCAAGTATCACTAATTTGTCCACAAATGGTATGATAATTGAGTTCACCCTCCATAGGAATTCCTACCCAATAATGATTTCATATTCATCTAATTTCAATACTATAAAGTTTTCATGGTACTTCCAGTTATAAAATTAAATGTGAATTTTGGATGCTCATTTGTTTCCTTATCCTTAGAATTTATAAACTTTATTAGAGCACCACATGATCCAAATCTAAGTATGTGTATGATTTCCTCATCCTTGAAGAATTTTTGTGAGGCACTGGAATCCACCAACGCCTATATTATCCTTTCATTGATAATTACAAAAACATATGAAAGTTAATTCTAATTTTTCACTTCATTGTTAGTGAGGGAACCTATGTAATATAAATATTTCTCCAAGAAGAAATTGTACCTTCCATATTACATAGAAACCTTATATGCACAACTTGTTAAAGTAAATGGATTTCAGCAAAAGGTAATAATTTTTTTACCTCTACCTAAATTGACCTACCAATCACTATCATGCAATGTCATATTCAAAATGTGAATGGGGTAACACTTTGATCCAACTACACTTGAACCCAAGGCATTCTAAAGTGCTTCATATATGATTATTGTCTACATATTAACTCTGTTGAAATTCACTCCAAGGTTTGGTCAGTAGTAATACTTAATCCTTAAACTAAATCACAAATAAGAGAGAGCCCTTAAATTTTAAAAATACCAAAAAATACACATCATAAATAATACAATGATATAATAAAGAACCCTAAAGTTAGGTTAACATCATCAAATATGGAGGAAATCACTCTACAATCTATGCTTTTTGTAGGAGTGAATATTTACATATCCAATGCAATTATACTCACATGTATTCCTAAAGTTTCATGTAAACTACACCTTACTATTATACCATTTCCTCCCAACTATCTAGTGGGCCTATTTAGTTCTTATTAACTTGATAGTGTGCATGTTCCATGATTATGCATGTTTCATGAGAGAGAGAGGGGGAAGAAGAAATACATAGAGGGAGAAAGATGGAGAGAAAGAGGGATTGACAAGGGAGAGATGGAGAGAGAGAGTGAGAGAGGAGAGCGGGAGGGAAGAGAGATAGGGAGAAATGGGGGGAAAGAGAGAGAGAGAAGAGAATGTGTATGTTTGGTGGTGTGATAGAGAGAGGGAATAAGAAATATAACACATATATACAAAATATATATATATATATATATATATATATATATATATATATATAATATATTATATATATAATATATATATATATAGTATTAGATAACAAACTCAGATCCATCTTAACCCTAGTTCTAAAGCGTTGAGAGGTATAAAATCTCTTGAGGTGCTATCCTTTCCCCAAGTTTCTCACTCAAAGGATAGGTTTGCACATCGAGAGATTGGATCCCTCATGGCACTTTATGGATCTAGGGTTAAGATGGATGTAAGCTTGTACAGAGTCATTGCATGTTCTAATATTTGTAGCAAATAATGCATTAAAAGAAACATTACTTAGAACAAATAATTTAGGAATTGCGAACTATATACTAGGGTATTAATTTTGTTTGAATATTAAAACTTTATGGAAAAAACTATATAGATACCAATTCTTTTTCAATTTTATTCTAACATCAAAGATATTATTAAAAAAACATAGTAATTAATATATTTAATGAAAGTTTCATATTTTATATACAACCATTAACATAATTAATTGAATGCATAATTATATTTGTAATATCGTAGTATAATAAACTAAAACTTAAAACAAAATTTATTATAAAATAATAATAATAATAATAATAATAATAATATACAAATAATGAGCTAATTGTTACTTATTATATATTATGTAATACACTTCACTATATAATAATATAATAACTAAAAATTTATAATATAAGGAAATATATAAGATATGTATTAATAAATATAAAATATATATTATTAATTGGTAATTGACACTAATTATACAAGATCTGTATATTATTAATAAGTGGTATATTTTTAAAGAAAAGAAATGTTTTGTTAATTTTTTTTGCCCTTCATTATTATGGAATTTTATTGTTTATGTTAAAATTTATTAGATTTTTTTAATATTTGATGGGAGGACGAAGTTGGATAGATCATTTCTCATCCGAGTGGAAAAGTGGTGCATCAATTTGCATGTGGTATAGGGAGGAAAACCAATAACCATATTGAGTTCTTGGCCTTATGGAAAGGTCTTGAAATTGTGTTGGAAAAAAAACACACAAATATAAATATTTTTGGGGACTCGTTGTTGATTATTATCTAATTTACAAAGGCTAAATCAACCACATATGAGGAATCAACATCAACTAGTCCAAGAATTTTCTCCCTTTTGTCAAATTTTAAAGGGGTTAATTTTTTCCACATTCTTCCTCGTGCGAACTCTCACACACACACATTAGAAAAAAAAGGGTCTTCTATGTCCCAAGGAGAAAGTGATTTGAATCCAAGGACATGCCTCATCTCAATACCATAATATGCTATGCTTTAACAATATGTTTCTCGAACATGTTGGTCCAAGGGTGCTAAAGGATTCTTACAAGTTGAGTCATCAAGATCTCAGTCCCCAAAATTCTTCTCTTTATGGCATAAAAAATGCAGCAAGTGAGACATGTATTTAATGGGAAGGTACAAGTGGACACATCCTAAGGCTATCCATTACAAACCAAGTCATTTCTACTTAATGGAAGATTGCTCAAATTATCTGTAACTCTAATGTAATATGGAGGCTAGGGTAGATTAGTTGGATAACTTGGATAAAAATTTAATTCAGCTATCCAAAAATGTCCCATTAATGAAAATACCTAATGTTAGTGGTTGTAAAATGATGATCATAGTATTACCATTGTAGGTTGGCCTATGTAAGGCTTAAACCTATCTTGATTTAACAATGTCTCTAACAATATCTTGGTGATTTAGTTTACTAGTCTTTGGCTTGTCACATTGTTATTTCCTTCTTTGTCTTGAGGATGGAAAACTCTAATGATATTTTGGAACTCACATAAGTAATTGAGCGAATGGTTAATACTGCACACACACTAATAGCTTCAATAAACAAGCTTGAGGATATGGTGGAATGGTGGCAAAGTTCTTTTTAGTTGTTCATGGAAGCTAAAATTATCTCGATGACTTAAAAGAGGAAATTTTTCTTCTTCCAAATCAGGTGGTTGGATTGGAGGTTTCTTCATCTCAAGAAGATGGAAATTCAAATGGAATGCATGCTCAAGACACTTCTCTTTCTAGCGGAAAAATAACTTGTCATCCTTGGGGTCCTGATGAGGGTCATTTCATTGTGGGATGAATTCCATCATGTTTCATGCTTTTTGGCAGCTAGTACTATCTTGTGTCTATATCATTTAACATGTTTTTTTGTAAGTGTATCTTGTTGATGGGTTCATACTGCATAATCTATAGTTGTATATTTTTTTGTAAAGTCTAATGCAACCATTCTCAAATTAGTAAACTCTCACTTTACTTTGAAAAAGATGCATATGATGTAATTGGGATCAACTGTGAGGGTTTTGGGCCTCTCCCACATTTTTTTATAATATAAATATATACATATCTGTTCCTTTTAAAAAACAAGTTAAAAATGACCAAAATTAAAATTTCACCTCAAATCCTCCAACTATAGCTTAGAAATATCATAGGGAGCTCTAGCAAGAGGTTACATACTTGGTTGAAGATTGATACAAAGGTTAAATACCTTCTTGGGTGACAACACATTAGGTAGAGAATCATCAATTTATCTAAAAAATCATCCAACACATTAGAAATTGTTGGTAGAATAGGTGTCGCCACTTCATCCTTATCTACTTCTCCAATAACTAATACAAAATGTTGAGACTTTAGGTGCCTCACTACCTTCTCATACTCAATGTAGATACAATTCAAAACTTTATATCTAGTTTCCTTATTGTCATATGCACAATACAATTCTTCCATCGACCAAGTATTACTAACTTGTCCTATTAATTTAATTTCAATAGTTTAAAGTTTTCATGGTACTTCCACTTATACAAGTAAATGTGAATTTTGGATGCTCATTTTTTTTCTCATCCTTAGAATTTATAAACTTTATTAGAGCACCATATGATCCAAATCTATGTCTATGTTCAATTTCCTACTCCTTCAAGAATTTTTGTGAGGCACTAGAACCATCAACACTTATACAATCCTTCCATTAATGATTAGATCCACATATAAAAGTTAATTGTGGTCTTTTCCTTGATTTCTCATCAAGGCACCTATGTACTAGAAATGTTTCTCGAATAAGATAGTATACCTTCCATATTCCTTAGAAGCCTTATATGCACCACTTGTTTGAGTAAATGAATTTCAACAAAAAGGTAACAATAGCTTTACTTCTACCTAAATTGACATATGAATGAGTATGATGCAATTTCATCTCCCAAAGGTGAATGGGGTAATGTTTAGATCCAACTACGCTTGAACCCAAGGCATTCATAAGTGTGTCATTTATGATTATTGTGTAGATATTAACTTTTTTGAAATTCACTCTAAGGTTTGGTTAGTAGTGATACTTAATCCTTAAACTAAATCACAAACAATATAGAACCCTTAAATTTTAAAAGTACACACCATAAAAAATACAATGATATAATAAAGAATCATAAAGTTAGGTAACATCAAAAGCTATGGAGGAAATCACTTCACAATAAATGCTTTCTCTACGAGTGGATATCTACATCTCTAATGCAATTATATGCACATTTAGTCCTAAGGTTTCATGCCAACTACACCTTACTATTATACCATTTCCTCCGAGGTATCTAGTGGGCCTATTTAGTACTGATTAACTAGCTAGTAGGTGTGTTCGATGACTATACCACATTAAGTTTATTATCCCTATGGGTACCTCCCTATGTACATTATATTTCATACCCCTTTGGATGTTTCATCCCCAAAACATGATATCAAGATATATAGTATTACATACTAGGAAATTTTGCTAATTAGTACCATACAAAATGTTGGGCCCATTTAATACCAGTGTAGCCCCCATATTGTTATTGGTATGCCCCATAGAAGGCCACTATTTTTTTAATGTTCCCTTACAATATTATTGTTATGTAGGTCCTAATTATATTTTAACCCTTTAGACTTCATACTTCAGCTTTGGAAGTGCCCACATGGTCAGGTTTTTTCACATGATCTTATAAGCTAAGACAACTGCTAGTATGCATAGGTCCGAGTCAGTTCGCTTCACATGGTGGATCATGTTCAATGCTTCACGTATTTCATCTAAATCTTCTTTGTGAATATTCTTCTTTGTGCTTGGTCTTACCATACTTCCTAGTCCCAACCGGATGGGTCATTCACACCATTGTCTTGCCAGCTCCTGCTTGTCAGTCATGTTTCCTATCGTGAGGATGGTGTACATTCGTGAAAGTTTCGCATCATACTCCTATACCCATCTCGAAAGGTGGGGGTGCAGGTTGTTTCGTCCATCAAACTCAACTTTCATCCACATCTAAAGCTTTCCAAACTGCATGTGCATCATCCTTCTGCATTTGCACCAATCCTTAAAACTTCTTTGATGCATACCCCACCATCTTGTGGGCATAGCACAGAGTACCCATTTCAAAGCATCGAAATGTTGTTGTTTGAGTACATCTCTTTCAAATTTATTCAAGAAATCGTCCACCTCGCTCAACCCATCATAGATAAGGAGATCTCTTACATCTATTGCCATGCAGTGCAACAACCTTGTCATCATGTTACAGTTGAGCGTGGTTACCTCGTGTAGCTAGTTCTTCCATCGTTCTATTTCCTCATCCCAATCTGAGGTGTAGGAGCTTTTGCGCTGCCACGAGAGTCTGCCATCAACTATTTGATTTACCTAGTCCTGCTTCCACACAGTTTTCTTGTAGATATAATCTAGATCATTGTTGTTATCGTAGTCGTGCACTCGCTTTGTGTAGCGTGATCCTTCCTCCACAGGGTCTAAAGGTACCACTACGCGCAGTGAATTTTTCTCAAAAATCATCTTGCGCTTCTTTAGATTTACCACTTCATTCATGTGAGTGGCCCAATCTATTGCTAGTAGCATGGGATAGGGATTGTTGTCATCAACAATCTCTATCACTTCAAAAATCTACTATCGCGCTCGCACCTTCGATATCTACCATTATTCCCTGTAATCTTCCCATAGGTAGGATATTTTGTTGGTTCACCATTCACAATTGGATATGAGACCATTGTAGTGTACACCTACCCATGCCCTCCCACATCTACTTTGGCAAGAATTTCATGTCTGATCCTAGATCCAAAATCACTTGATCCATTTCATATTCCCCGATTTGCATGGTCAATCTCATCTCTCTTCCTCTTCACGTTGTGTGCTTCCTGATATTTGGGACTATGCACGATTCTCCTCACATGGTTCTATCACATCTAGTTATGATTTCTTGTAGCCCCTTCATAGCTTTGTTGTCGTGCAGAAACTTCATGCATGTCTGCAAAAATGTACTGAGCATTGATGGGTCCATTTCTAGTTCTAGTTTGTCTTTACTTCCTAAAGTGGAGGCATCCGCAAATCTATTCTTAGCTTCCGTGAATGTCTCCTTAGCATGCTCTAAATCAAATTTGGTTTCCTTTGTTGGAGCCTTGCGAACCCATGCACTCTCTTCGGGCTACCTGCCTTTGTCATCTCTTGTCATGATACCACTTCGGCACATTTACATTTTGGTCTTCCTCACATAACTCAGACCTCATCATTTGCAGGTTCTAAGTGTGGGAAGGTTGGAGTGCTCCATTATCGCGCAACCTCGCTATCAGCATGGGAGAGTTCTTCATCTCATGATCAAAGCAGGTACAATATAAGCATGATGGTGTTGTTGGATTTGTACAATTGCAGGACTAATGCCCTGGCCTTCCGCAATTGTAACATATTAGTTGTCTGCGACCACTTCCTGGTCCCATTCCACCTCAACCTTTTTACCACCCCTAAAATCCAGTGCACACCATCGTTTCATTTTGATAGAAGGCCTGTGTTTTAGTTTGAACTCTGTAGATAGGAGTCTGATCCATCATCAGTTCATAACTTCTATAGGTGCACTCATTGCGGCCTACTGACCTACAGAAATTACAGAACAACTACTTGGAATTTTGTGTATACTGCTGTAATAGATGGAAGTTATATGTAGCATGCTTCCATCCTCTCTGACAAATCACGCACCATAAGGCAGACACTGCACTTAGTCCTGCTTATGTCTCTAGTCTCAATGGCAATGGTCCTCCCCCTACTAGGTAGTTTCTCAAGACTCAACAATGGTACTTGTCATGTCCCTAGTCTCTCCACTTTACGCACCATACCTCCTCATGCGCTTCTAGGTGAGCCATCCTGTCTTGTTTCAAACTCTACATCTCAAGGCACAAGTTTTTCAACTGCGCGTGGATCTATTGAACTACTAGGTTAGGATCTTGTATCAGGGTCTCGTGTAGTCTCATCATGATATCGAAGGCCTCAGCTTCAGTGGTTTGCTTCTGCTATGACAAAACATTCCTTAGAAGTGGCATTAACAATGTTACAAACCATGCACAGTGTTGCCCATCTGCCAAGGTCATATTCGCTTCACAAATTGTACACTTAAGTCTCTGATCCATCTCTGAGGGGGTCCCGCATGGAAGCATCATGATTTCCTTAGCTCTAATAATCGACTATCTCTCTGATTTTGGCCTACTAAATTCCTTGTTTAGTGCAAGTTGGATGCCCGCAATCCATACATTGGGATTGTCATTAGAATGCTTAATATACCAAGTTAGTGTACGATCCTAGAGAGCACTTATGAGTGTTTCTTTCTTTATATTATCATCCATGACTTCTTGTGCTTCCCATACAGCCCTTACCATGAACCAAAACTCATCCAAACCTTCATTCACTACTCCTTTGAACACCAACATCTTTATCACCCTTACCATATTGAACTGTGGTGGTGGTAGAGGTGGTGTGGGTGAAGATGGTGAAACTATTGGTGGTGTAGGTGGGAGTGGTATGAGTGGAATTCACTGCTTTATCAAACATATCGCACTTCTTGGTGAAACTTTCACGAGCTCTTCATTTCTTTCTCGTGGAGGTTAAATAAAGGGGCTAGTTTCTAGTTTTGCACTACCTTCATTTCTATAGATCCTCCAACTTCACGTAGCCCCAAAAATTAATTTATTCACATAACCCGCTTTTCACATAGTAGCATTCTAATGCAATTGTTCAAAGATTTAATGTACTTGCCTTGTAGTCCTTTGTAGAAGCATCATTTTGCCTCGCTATAGCTAACTGAAGTATCTATCACAAACTCGGTGATAAATCCTCCTATAATTCGATTGAGCGAGTGATCCACAAGGCATGCAATCTTATCTTCTGATGCTTTTAGTCTGTGCACCAATTCTGGAGTCCAAAAAATAGGTTTATCGAGCCTACACCTTCTTTGATTGTCTGCTAGCTTCGAGACTCACTCATACAACTCAGAGGGGAAGGACATAAAGAAAATTTCATGGATTTTCGTATATAAGTAGCAATCTAACCACTCTTCCATTGATAATCACAGATTCTTATTTTCCTGTGCCACAAACTCGTGAATCTTTCTGCCCAACCACTCTTCAATATATTTCTTTGTGAGATTTGAGTGATAAGACATCAGACATCTCTATGCAAATCCTGGTCTTGGCAACAGAACCATTTGTTGGCTTATTGGGGCCTAACCCTGGTTTAGAGATAAGTTAGCCAAACAAATCCTTGAACTACTCGGCCTTTCAGCAACAGTCCGAGAAGCACGGAATGGGGTCTCACTCGAAGTAGTATCAGAGGGTGCTAGAACCAAGTTTCGACACCCTTGAGATGTGTGAGGAGTTCACCTAGTTTGCGGTTTGACCCTACACGTAAGTTTCTTCGTGCACTTTCTCATACTTCGCAGCCCCACGCAGGCCTACCCACACGCTAAACATCTTGCTCTTTATTATTACCCAAGACCTTACTGGTATTCCAACATTAGTTAATTAGCTTTGCCTACTTGAGTGCTTTACGCATACTTAACAATATAAACCATTCATGCAGGTGCGCATAGTAAAATAATAGTATATTTGCAAATTATATCAATCATTCATTAACCCAAGACGAGATACACAGAATTATAACAAAACTTATTTTTATTAATTCCTTCAAGAGTTATAGACTCCACTTCACCCTGCACACTCAGCTGTAGGGGCGCACGCACTCAGCTGCAAACTATTTACGACCTGCAGAGCCTTCTCCTACTCTACGACCCAAATACACACTTCAACTTGTGACTTAATCACTTATACTTTTGCCTACTTCTTTTTCTCCCTTTTTACACTTAGAGCCTTGCTCTATTTATACAATCCCATGGTCCACGAACCATGGGTAGGTTTATCGCGCTCACACTACATTACAAAACTAGGGCAGACAACCCTCTAACTCTATCATAGTTTCGTGCCCCGCGGCTGCAATTCGCAGAGCTTTACAATAAGATTCAGTCAAAACTTGGGCTTTGAGCACCAAAACATGCCTTGGGGGGATTCCATGCCTAACAATGACCATTGAGGATAGTTCTCTTTTTCTGATAAAGCTAATCCAATAATAGATATCAATGAATGAATTTTAAATTTGTGTACTAAATAAAAAATATACTTTGTGGACAATATACTATAAGAAATTGCACTTCTAATGGTAATGTTTGAAAAAAATACACTCTCATATATTAAAACAAAGGCATTATTGGGGAGAGGTTGTATATAGTGTTAGCTACCTATACCAATAGGTTTCATTTTTCATGATTGGCAGGGGAAGTGCCAATATGATCTAATTTGGTGATACAAAGATCTCATATTCTTGTGGAAGAAATATACTTACATTTGGTTGATGCTGCCCTACTTCTGAATGGGTGATCCAACAACCTAAGCTGGGTCATGCCATGTTTCAATTTTTGTTGTAGATTAGAGAAAGAAATCTGTCCAAACAGCTCAATCTTGGCAGGTAAAGTAGATAGGTAGAGAATGAAGGTTCCCAACTACTTAATCTGGGGCCTTGGAAGAAATAAATGCAGTTACATATTGAAACCACATGCATTAATAACTCAGAGAGAGAGCTAAGTAGTATGGAAGTGTGGTACTATTGGAGGTGTTATATGTTCGACAACATGGACTTGAGGCATACACGCCAACAATACTAGCAATATAGAAGGTGTGTAGGGGTTTAGGGAGGAGGTGCTATGAAGTGTTCAACAAAACGTATATGGGAGAAAGAGGGAGGACCGAAGTCGTGAGGAGTAGATCGCAGTATGGAGAAGGAGGTATAGTGTGAGGTTATATGGTGCATTTGGGGATTATAATGACAATCATAGTCAATGCAACAATAGGTGGTATATATTGGTAGAGAATTGTGGTATGGAAGGTGGGTGGGCCAAATGGTGGAGTTGTCGAGGGGCTCGAAGCAATGTCTCAGAGCCACGGAGAGAGAGACACACTTTATCAATGTTCACAACCCAAGTATAAATCAATGTTCACAACTCACTTTAAATATCAAATATTCTACACAAGACTTACTCCATAAAAAATGTGAAGATAATGCTCTAGCTTCAATGCTCACACCATTGTGGCTTCAAATCTCACACCGCTCTAGCTTCAATGCTTCTTTTCACAAAAAAAATGAAACACCGCTCAAGCTTACATACTATTCAAAACCGAGGAGAGCACTTAGGCACACAAAGAAAAATATACAAATGGGCATTAGGAAATGCACAAGTGATTTTTTTTATGAAAGGAGATAGGTAGAGTACAGAGAATAATGTAAATCAATGATAGGAGCTACATCACAATAACTTATCTTGGGAGCTCACTCTCATACCATGTGAGGCAAAGAGGTAACTCCTCAAATTAATTGTGATTTTTCATTAAGGTTGATCATAGATATATACATGGAGGGAGAAACTATTGAGCTTCATGTCCAAGTGTCTCTTCATATTCGAGCTCTCCTTATTTTCTATTTAGACTATTTTACACATATACACCCAATCCCAATGATTAGGTGTCAAGAATTATCCATGGGCACTTATCCCTAAATAGATGGATCTAAATTTAAGGCTTCTCCATTTTTGGGAGAATAACTTGTTTTTCCTCAGAATTATTGGGGAATCTTTCCCAAATTTGGCTTCTCCATTTTTGGTGGGATGACTTGCTTTTCTTTAGAATTATTAGGGAATTTTCCCCAACTTCCGTGTTTTAATGGGTTTTTTCCAAGTTGTCTATGCTAACTTATAATATTAATTTTTTGTTTCAAATATATTTATATAATTTAATTATATTTTGAAAGAAATTCCATTAAATATTTCACTAGTCTTCATTATTAATCAAATAATAATTTATTTTAAAGTAAAAGGTTCATTGCCTTAAGCAAATTCATTTTTAAATTCAATAAATTAGGTAATTTTTTGTAAATTTAATTATAAATTATAAATTTATTTGAATATTTAATTTCAATATAATTAACCAAAAATTATCATAATTTTATTTTAATATGACTAGGCTAGATCCATCTTAAGGTCTCATCTACCTAAGAGAGGGATCAAATCTCCTTTAATTTTAATAGGTTTATATCTAAGGATATTTCATCACTCTCCCCTCTTGGTAGATCAAACATTAAGATGGATCTAGACTAGTTGTATCTATGTGTCTCTTTCTTATTCCCTCACTCTATATTGCCCCCAAACATACACACTCTCTCTACATATCTATCTTTGTCTCCCTCCCTCTTCCTCTCACTCTCTATCTATTCCCCTTCTCTCTCCCTCTTCGCTCCTACTCTCCTATATCCCTCACTCACTCTCCATATCTCTTTTGCCACTCCCTATATCTAGCCACCTTTCTCCCTCTATGTAATTTTTCTTCCCTCCCTCTCTCCCCCCTCCAACTCCGTATCTCTCTCCCTCTCTTTCTTTCCTTCTCTATCTTCACTCTAACTAAATCACTATGTCCCTCCCTATCTCCTCCTCTCTCTCCCCTCCATCTATGTGTCTCCCTCTCCTCTTCTCTCTCTTCCCTCTCCTATGTGGCTCTCTCTCTCCATTTCTCCCTTGTCAGTTCCTCTCTCTCTCTCTCCTCCTCTATCTCTTTGTCTTTGTTCTTTCCCCCCTATCTCTCCCCATCTAGTTCCATCTATATTTTTCTCCCTTTATATTTCTCTCTTCCTTCCTCTTTCTCCATCTCTCTCCAAATTACTCTCTCTCCCCCCCATCTCTCTCTACCCTCAAGCTTCGTGAGTATCCCTCCCTTATTAAATTTGATCCCATTCTATTATGTCTAAGAAAGTATCTAAATTAAATAAACTCAATTGGTTGTAAAATATTGAACTTCTATTTTGGATCAATCATGTAAAAAAAAAATACAATAATGAAAAACTTAAAAGAATCATGCTCTATATTTCCTCTATTATTCTTTGTCACTTTTCTTGCTCTCATCACTTTGATTGTTATTTAAAATGGATAATGGATATATGTTTGTTGTTAATAACATTATTTATGTTATATCAATTTCAAGTATAAAAGTATGCTCAATTTGAATTTTATTAAAACTTTGATTTAATATCTATGGTAATATTTTTAGTATTACTGAGGGTAAAAGTTTTAGATATATCTCTAAAGTAATTATAAAATTTTTACTTCTATATTTAATTAAAAAATGTTATAAAATGAAATGAAAATAAATTATTTATGATTTTTTTTATTTTTAAATAAGTGAAGGTTTGTGGTCATGGTGTATTGACAAGATATGGTATTGGCCCATGGTATTATCACAAATCATATTTACAAGTTAATAAGCGGGTGAATATTGTTATAAAATATTTTTATTGTTAAATAAGTTATGATTTTTAGGCACTTGGTATTGATAAGAATTGGTATTGGCCATTGGTATTATAACAAATCCTATTAACAAGTTCATAATATCAACTACAAAGTGGGCTTGAATATCCATCGTTAAGAATGTTGGCATATATTTTGATGCTGAAATAAGTTATCTTTTTTTGGGATAATGTATTGATAAGCCATGGTAGCCATGGTATTGGCTTAACTACAAGTTAATAATATCCATGGTAAAGTGAAGGTGAATATCCATCATTAAAAATCTTGTGATAATGTTATAAATATTTTGATTGTTAAGTAAGCTATCTTTTTTTTGGCATGTGTTATTGATAAGCCAAGCTATTGTAACAAACTATATTTACAATATAATAATATCCACCCTAAAGTGGGAGTGAATATCCATGGTTAAGAATGTTGTTATATTGTTATAAAATATGAAATAGGTTATGGTTTTTGTGCATGTGGTATTGATAAACATTGCTATTGGCCCATGGTATTGTAACAAATATATTTCCAATTTATTAATAAAATAATAATATAACAAATTCAATTTTATTATTTTTATTTCTTTAACTTAGGTAACATATAAATGTTTACACTCATCCTCCATGTCATTTTTAACTTTTTATTATTTTTTAACTGAATAAACATTTAAAAATGTTTACATACTTAAGTTACACCTATAGATCTACCAAATAATTTGTTGTAGAGCACCTCTCCGCTCAATTAATATAAATTTATTATATTTTTTAATTTAAAAAATTCAAACTCTTCCAAATTTAAATATATCCAATTAAATTATTAATTATATTATATTTACTTACATTATGGCTACACGTCTCCCCGATGTGGTTTGTACAAACCCTCTAGACTCAATTATTACTACAATTATGAAATGCACTCAATTGACTAAATCTAGACACTCTATTCAACGATATTTAATCTAGAAACAATGCAACTATCCCCAAAAATCCCTAAAACAATTAATTTTAAATAACATATAACATATAATTAATTGTATTATTTAATAGTTGGGTTGGGAATTTAAGGTCCGAGGTTTATATATTATATTGATCACTTGATCTTGCTCTTTATGGTGGTCCTCATGATGAACCTAGATCTAGGTTGGACCTAAATATAGGTTGGAAAGGGTAAACCCTTTGCTCTATATGTGATTTCTAGGGAAAATGTGAGCATTATAACATATAACTCTATTTAATTGAATCCAAATTGGATGATTATTTTAATAGAAAATTGGTTAGTTTTATTTTTCTTCATAATGTAAACAAACAAGTTATATAATTTCTATTGTTTTTCCTCTAAATATGCCCAGGGAAAACAAATAAAAACTACCATTTTATATCCATAAAAGAGCTATAATATGACTTTTAGTAATTGGCATTCCTTGTATTTAATGAAAATTAATATGAAATCTTTAAAATTCATAATATGCCAAGAACTAAAGCCATATACAAAACAAGAATATACAAAATAACCCATAAGTCACTCAAGCACCATCAAATACTCATTTTAAGGAAGGAATTGTTGACACCTAATCCTCTGCAATTGGGTGAATTTAGAATGTGAACAGTCATCAAGAAGATGAACTGATGAGTCACATTCATGTATATAACAATAGCTACCTAATTAAATAAACGAATCAGTTTTTCTGCTCAGTCTTGAGTTACTCCTGGCCTGACATGGTATCAGAGCATAGGTCCGAGGTTCCTTTTTTAAGCGTGCCTCGTAACTCCTCTGTCCCATACTCTGCCATAATGCATCTGTCTCCTATTGTTCATCTGTTGGTTAATGCTTGACATGGTTAACGCGTGACATGGTGAATGTTTGAGATTCTTCAAACTGAAGCTGCGTGAATGGTGGAAGGAGTCATTTCATTTTTCTGAAAAAAAGGCTCATTTCAACTGCGTTGAATGTGCTCGTATGAACGTTCGTATGTGCTGAGTATTAACGTTGTTGAATGTATTTGAAGTGCTGAGTATTAACGCTGTTTTAAATTGTATTTGAAGTGTTGTATTGAATGTTGTTTATAACGCTGAATAAATGGCGTATAACGCTGTATTGAATGCAGTTACTGTGTATCGTTTAATGCTAAATAAATGGTGTATAAACGATGTATCACATGAATGATGTATTAACGCTATATCGTTTAACGTTGTATCACATGAATGGTGTATTAACGTTGTATTAACTGCGTTGAATGTATGACACTGTATTGAATGTATAACTATGTATCGTTCAAACCCTCTTGGGATTTTAAAGGCTCTCATCAAAGCACTGTTTTTCCTCACATCAAAGCACTATTTTATGTGATATATATAGTTCACATCTCAGTGTTTCCTGAGTCTTAGTGCAGCGATATATATATTACAGTGACATCAAAGCGCTATTTTATGTTATATATATAGTTTACATCAGAGGCACATACGCAATGATGGTGGAGTTGTTTCAATGATTTCAATGTTTCAATGAAATCTCAACAGAATTCCAAAGGCTTTATATTAGTTGGGCGTTCCTCCTTTTTATTACTTTGCTCCATATTGCTTGGCATATACTGAATTAAAAAAAGGGTTATATGTAGTAACGTAGCATATAGTGAATTAAAAAAAAAGGGGGGTTATATGCAGTGAAAGTTTTATGATAGTGATAACATTCCTTTTTAGTAGCAGAAGTTTTTTCTGCATAAGAGCAATTTTTTTTGCCTTTGTTGGAGGGTTATCAGCATTCCTTTTTAGCAGCAGAAGTTTTTTTTTCTCCACAAGAGCAATTTTTTTTTGCCATCAGAAGTATTAGTCTATCAGCAAAAGTATTTTTTTCTATGAGAAGAAGTAATTTTTTACAGAATGCATTCAATCATATCTATGGTAGGAATAGTTTTCACTGGCAAGGAGAACTATCCTGATTGGTCCCGGTTAATACAACACACCCTCATCTTCAATGAGTTGTGGAAAGGAGTGTGTGTCAGAGAAGGAGACAGTGACCCAGAAAAGCCTACCTCAGACAAAGAGCTCACCATTTGGGAAAAAAATAACAACAAAGCATATGCATTAATCGCAGCATCTGTAAATAAGGAGGTGAGTCGCCACATTTCATCATATTCAACTGCCTTTGAAGCCTTACAAAAGCTGAAAGAACTCTATGACTCACATTCTGCACTTGAAGTCGTCCAACTCATGATTAAACTTTTCACTCTTGAACTGCAAAATAATGATCCCCTTGCTCTTGCATTTGAAATAAAGTCTGTAATGCATGATATCAAATCCATTAAAGTTGAGCTAGATATCTCTCTTATTGCTTTTCTCAAGGCACTTTATCCTACATACTCCAATTATCTTGAGTCTTTGCAAGCAAATGGAAATCTCAAAGATATAACCTTTGACTCTCTTCTGAAAAGGTTTGCTGAAAGAGAAAAAGCCTTTGGAAAGAAGACAACCCCTGAATCTTCTTAAGAGATTGTGTGCCTTGCTCATAAAGAAAAGTATCTTGCTCAAGATTCTACAAGAGGAAGAGGTGGACGAAGAGGAAGAGGAAGACATTTCAGAGGCGGGGGGGCAGACATTCTTAAGGAGAAAAGGTAGATTTACATTGTATTCGCTGCAAAAGGAATGGATCACTTGATGCCTCTACATGCAAGCTACCATGGGACAAAATTGAGCAGACAAGAAACCAACAGAAAGGTAAAATTGATGATATAGACAAAGGTAAAGCACCTAAATCTGCTCACTATGTTGAGGCACATGTAACATTGGAGTAAATGACGATTTGTGTAATACTTCACTTGCTTCCTGGAAAAATGATTGGCTACTTGATTCAGGAGCAACCTGTCACATGACTCATAGAAAAGATTTTTTTGAAGATTTCACTGACAATGTTCATGGAGTAGTATACTTTGCAGATCAGTCAAAAATCAAGCCATTAGGGCTTGGCACAATCACGCTTAAACTGCCTGGTCTCTCAAAATTTCTTCTTGATCTTGTTCTATATCTCCCACAGCTCAAGAGAAACTTGCTGTCCTTGGTCCACATCTGTGAGCAATGTCACTCCATTCATATGTTTGATGGCAAGCTTGAGGTGAGAAAAGCATCTCATCACTCACTTTTCATGAGGGTAATAGAAGAAGAAAGACTTTTCAAACTGCAAGGAACATCTGCTCGTGCACAACATTTCTCATATATTTCTCATCATGAAGAAGGTACAATTCCATCAAGTTTATTATGTCATGCTAGATTTGGACATTTAAACTATGACACTCCGCTTATTGAAGAAAAATGGTGTTGCTGATTTGCCTAAAATTCCTAGAAAACTTAAGCAATGTGATGCTTGCATTCTAAGAAAGCATAGAAAACAGCCTTTTCATGACTCACATTCAAGAGCACATAGGAAGCTTGAACTTATTCATTTAGATTTATGTGGTCCAATGCTTGTTCCTTCTACAAATGGAATAAATATATCATGACATTTATTGATGACTACACCAGAATGTGTTGGGTTTATTTATTGAAGAACAAATCTAATGCTTTCCTAACATTCAAGAATTTTCATAAATGGATTGAAAATGATGCACAATCTCATATTGGGTCTATTCGCACTGATAATGGAAAAGAATACACATCAAATGAATTTGAAAACTATCTTCGCCAACATGGGATCAAACATCAAACAACTGTGCCTTATAATCCCCAACAGAATGGTGTAGCTGAAAGAATGAATAGAACAATCTTGAATATGGTACGATCCATGCTTTTCTTCAAAAATGTAAAGATAATGTTTGGGCTGATGTTGTTCTATGTGCTGCATATATAAAGAATAGATGTCCATCTAATGCTATAAGAAACAAGACTCCTTATGAATTGTGGTATGGACATGTTCCTTCGGTAAAACATCTCAGGATATTTGGTTCCACCTGTTATGCTTTGATACCAAAGGTACATAGAAACAAACTTGGTGCTAGAAGTCGTAAGTGTATCTTCCTGGGGTATTCAAACACCTCCAAAGCATACCACCTCTAGATGAAGTAAATAAAAGTTTGTTGTATCTAGAGATGTAATTTTCTTGAATCATCCAAATCTGACAATGTTGTTGAGCGACAACTTGATCGCTTGGATAGATTCGCAAAAACGAAATCATTTCAAGAATTTGATAATCAGATTCCACATCTTGAAGGGGGGATTCCTATTCTAGATCAAAATGTGGAATCTTCTTCTGAAGAATACTCTCCCCCGACTGAAACTCCAACAACGGATGATGCTTTAAGTGATGTAATTGATAGAATTGGGAGACTCAATCTTGATTCACTCCCAACTCAATCAAAAGAGCAGCCTGGACCATCTCAGAAAGGTCCCCCAAAGTGGCTAACAAAGACACTTGAAAGTGTTCATCCTGATGAAAT
>APFE031591948.1:0-13294 GCA_000404065.3 Pinus taeda
TTAGAGACGTCTAATTACAATAATTAAGTTGGACATACGTGCATTATGATTATGATATCAAATATTGTCGCAAGATTGCATTTATGTGATGATTAAAATATGCCAAATAATGTGATTAATTAAGTCATGGCATTATACGTATTTAAATAAGGATTTGGATACGAATACATATAGAATGATGTTAAACAATTATAATTTTTAATGGACCGATTATAGTTGATTAAAATAATAGCAGTAATAAATTTGAGCTAAATAAGGAAATCAGAATCTATTCTGATTTATTTCAGTTTTTCTGGAAAGTTGTCGATTTCGAGATCTGATGAAATCCGAAATTCCAGATTTCTTGACAGACTTGTTTCCCAATTATTAGCTAAATTTCGGCTGCCCTAGGATGAGGGTTTTGCACTGCTATAAAAGGGTTGAGTCTCCAAGGCTTGCGATCAACCCAGAAAAATTGTCTGCTCCATTGAAGACTAGATACTCTGTCATAATATTTAGGATAGCCAGAGAAAATGATTGCAAGTTCTTGGAAGGACTCAAGAGCCAATAACTCAAGTCAAGACCAGGTGTGTATCAACCCAGAGCCTTGGAAGCTGTCTGATTGATAGCATACGGAGGCCTTTGAAGATGGAAAGTAAGTTCCACTGTGCATTAATTTTAATTTCTTACAAAGGAGTAGATCTTGGTTAGGATTTAAAGTAATTAGGAAAACCCACAAAGTAAAACCAACACAACAAACTTAGCAAATGAAATTCAGCCTCAAAATTTAAGTTTGACCAATAAGAAATCAAATCTTATTCTGTAAATAATCATTTGCGCTTGTGAATGTCTGGTTGATTAAATAAACCCATGTAAATCTATGTGGCGTATACTATTTGATTAAATAAACACATGTAAATCTATGTCAAATTAGCAATTTGAAGTTGCTAGGATGTTGCACTACTTCCCAAAATATCATATTTTAATGCCAGCAGCTTTGTTTTACCGTCCTTTCTTGTGTATTGAAATAGGAAGGCGTAAGGCTGGACCCTGGCTCCACTGCTCCATCTAAACCAACCATACATTGAATAACAATAAAATATATTACGGATATTGGGATGGACATAATTGTTCTACACGGTTACCTCGATTACAATCAGTGAAAAAGGTACCAGGTGATCAGTCAGCCACAATGAGAACGTGGGTGCCTAACAAATATAGAATTGCAAAGCTTTACTAATTTAAAATCTCTGCAAGGCATCTAGGCAACAAATTAACAAATAACCAGTAAGCAACTGTAATAATCATTGAACGGTGCAACCAGGTAACAACTAACGAACATGTTTAAGATACATATGATCGTTTAGCTAGGTCAAAATCTCTGTACTCTTATTCAGATTATGAACAGTGCAACCATGACAACTAATAAGCCAGGGCAAGAACCTGGGTGTCTGTGCAACCTTAATAGATGGGCAAGAACCTGGGTGTTTGTGCAAACTTAATAGATAAACGGGAAGCTACAGTGAAAGCTTGGGTGTCTAAAACACCTGTAACAAGATATATGGCTGCTCTTGGATGTCCAATAAACAAATTCTTAGCCAACTCTAAATCAAAATTGAAGCCCAAATTCCTAATGCTCCTGCCCCTAACGGTCCAATGAACAAGCTCTATTTAATTCTGAACCCTGCCAACTGGAAATCGAAATCCAGTTCCTACTTTCCCAACCCTCCCTGCTTATTTCTTTTTATAATGGAGATTGCTGGGCCACATAGAATAGGCCCTCTGGTTGTGCTGACCGATGACTCGTTCTGAAGCTTCCTCTGGCCTAGCAACAAGTCAAAATTTCGCTACGCTACGCCGTGTGCGGAGCAAAATACCAATTGGCCTTTATTCCGCTTTTTGCTTCATCGACCCATCTGATTGCACTGCATTGAATTTGACACCCAGATCACACCGACACTTTCACGACTCCCATGTAAAAAAAAAAAAGTCTAAGCATGCATCAAATTTGATTATACAGTAGAAGCATGCGTCAAATTTGATTATACAGTAAAAGCATGCGTTAAATTTGATTAGGGTTTTTTTAGTTAGTAAGAGTGTTAGGGTGGTTTTTTGTTTTTATTTTTTTTCAAAAATTTAATTAGTAAGAGTTTTTGTTTTTATGGTGAAAATAAATTCAGCATGAGAAATTATTAGAGCATTTAAAATCTTGAAACTTAACCACCTAATTTCCAAATTTTCTATAAATTATTAATCTTTAATTAAATAATTATTTTAAATTACATAAATAATTCAGTATTTTCCAAAAATCTCAAAACACTTAAATAGATTATCTGACCATTTAAAGCAAAATTGATAAAAATAAAACATAACTATATAATTTTTTTAATGTAATAATTAATTTTTTTATTCAAGAGTTACAAACCAACCAACCATTAGGCTTCCCCATTATATCCTTATCATCCCATTTAATATGGTCCTTCAAAATTTTGAATAAGAATTCAAAATCTTTTGGTATTTCAAATAATATTTGAGATAAGTCAGCGAAGACATATGGTTCATCTAGATCGTATAAAAATCTTTTGGTATCTCAAATAACGGTTGAGAGAAGTCAACGAAGACATAAGGATGGAGAGCTATCAGAAATATGTGGATGTGATTTGGTACCCCAAAGAAATGCTGAAAAATTGTTATGAAATTGAATTAATGTGACATTCAAGTCTTCGTGTAATTTTCAAGTATTTTTTACTACCAATTATAAATTATACTTTTATATCTGTCCGGCTTCAAAATATAAGCAAAACGAAGAAATTTTAATAGTCATAATGATATGTTTTCAAAATATAGGTTATATTATGGATTTTATAATCGTCTATTGTTATATTTAATAAGTATAATTAATTTTTTTAATGTTAAGTGTTATAGTTGAAATTTTTATAAATATAACAAATACTATTATAATACAAGAAAATATTAAATTTATAAAAAGTAATGGACCTTTTGCTAAATAATTTTTTTTTACATATAAATGAATGTTATAAGTAATTTTGCTAAAAAATTATAAATGAATGTTATAAGTAATAATGAGAAACTTATCATGGAGGAATTTATTAGAATTGGAATAATCTCAAATCTCTAGGAAATTGGTGGGCGGAGCCACATGGCACAAATCTAGTTTTTTAAATTTATAAAAAGTAATGGACCTTTTGCTAAATAATTTTTTTTTACATATAAATGAATGTTATAAGTAATTTTGCTAAAAAATTATAAATGAATGTTATAAGTAATAATGAGAAACTTATCATGGAGGAATTTATTAGAATTGGAATAATCTCAAATCTCTAGGAAATTGGTGGGGGGAGTCACATGGCACGAATCTAGTTTTTTAAATTTATAAAAAGTAATGGACCTTTTGCTATTTTTTTTTTTTTATCATGGAGGAACTTCTTAGAATTGGAATAATCTCAAATCTCTAGAAAATTGGTGGGCTATAATTTTTTAAATTTATTAAAAGTCAATGCAACTTAACAAACTCTTTAATATACTACAACTGTTGATAAGCATTAAGACTAATCATATGTTGAACATATTCCCTTGAAAATCAATTTAGGCCCTCAAATTAAGAAAATAAAACAAAGTCAATAGATATTCATCCACCTTAAATTTAAATAAGAAACTTTTAACAAATATGATTAAAAATTTATATATAATTAATATGATTAAAATGTTATATTATCAAAAAATAGCTTTATATGTTTAAAAAAAGAAAAAATATAAGGTTAAATTGAAAAATCATATACTAGATAATTTTTGTTTGGTAAAATTGGGTTAATACTAAAAGTTGTAATAAAGTTAAGTGATATTAAATGGAAAAAGTAAAAGAAATTAGAAATGAGTGAGCAAATTTAGTGTTTAAAGTCAATAAGCATGAATGGAAGTTATGGTTTTATAGGTTGAGTGGGCCTAATGGTTAAGAGCGTGTGTTTCCTCCTAAGAGGTCATGGGTTCAAAACTAGAGTATGTATATCTTCCTAGACTTAGGAGTCAAATCGCTGCGCCGAAGTGGATCCCTTGTCCCACAAACAAGTGGGTCTAATACACCAATTTGGTGTGACAAACAAGTGGGTCTAATGCACCAATTTGGTGTCTGGCTTGGTCATGACCTTAAAATTGGATAATAATAATAATAACAAAATAAAAAATGAATACGCAATAATATAGATTGAGTTAATAAAAAAATTCTAATAAAACTACATATTAGTTAGAAAAAAAAAACAATAAAAAAAATTAGAAAACAAATAATTGATCCCTTGTCCCACAAACAAGTGGGTCTAATACACCAATTTGGTGTGACAAACAAGTGGGTCTAATACACCAATTTGGTGTCTGGCTTGGTCATGACCTTAAAATTGGATAATAATAATAATAACAAAATAAAAAATGAATACGCAATAATATAGATTGAGTTAATAAAAAAATTCTAATAAAACTACATATTAGTTAGAAAAAAAAAACAATAAAAAAAATTAGAAAACAAATAATTAAATCCGTTTAATTTATAACAAACTTCTTTCTCATTTGTAATAAAGTATATAAATCAATTCAAGAATTGTTCCTTATAAATAGATCTTAATTTATTATAAAACTTTAATCATATTTAAACTATGCCATCTTGTTAAATATATGGTCTAGAAAACGGTCTTTTGTTACCAGATTATTTTTTATTTTTTTTTTAAAGGAAAAGTATGATTTAAGACTAATGAGTAAATAAATTTTAATCATCTCTATGGAAAAATAAATAGAAAATCAAAAAATAAAACCATCAGGCTTTTGAATCCATCTTAGGAATAAATCTTATTTTGTGATTTAGAGTTTTAAAATTTACAAACCCTCATTGAGGGTTTAAACAAAAAAAAGTTAACACTTTAACATTGACGCATGTTGAAGATATTTTCTAATAAATTATGTTAAAAAGTCGTAGTTATTTTCTAATAAATTAAGGGCCATGAATTTACGAGATAAAGTGTTTATGGTTTACATAGATATGATTAGAAATTTAATTTAAAAATTAAGAAAAATAAGGTTTTTTTTAAAAAATTAAAATTTTTTTTTTTTGTGGGTTTTGGGTTCATATATTAATAATTTAGTATTTAATGATTTTAGATTAATATTATTATAAATTATATAGTTGATAATAATATTAGTGTAGAAATATAAATTAAATAAAACTACTAAAATAAAATCAAAGGTAAGATAGTATAATGGAAGTAAATTAATTTTTTATGATTATAATAAATATAATATAATTTTAATTTATTAAATTTTTAAAAATATAAATTTATGAAATTTTATATATAACTATAAAATAATAATATTTTTGGAATAATTTTAAATTAGAAATGTTGATGAAATTACTTGTTAATGGGGTGGAGGAACATGGTTATATGGAGGAAGGGGTAATGACTATGTCTTATTGTCTATCAGTGAAACACAAGTCGTGGATGACAAACATGTAGTATGAACCCCTGCAAAGCTTTGAGATTGTAGTAGAGTGTTTTAAATGTGGGATGGGGAGTGTGACACTTTTGTTTGTAGTTTGGAGTATGGGCATACAAGAAGGTGGTAGAGATAGCAAAGAGTACGTGGGATGGGGAGTGTGACACTTTTGTTTGTAGTTTGGGGTATGGGCATACTAGAAGGTGGTAGAGATAGCGAAGAGTCTACACAGGTTGCCAATCTATGCATTCCTCTTCGTCTTTGGTTCACACTGATAAAGGGTTTTGTTTCCAAGTTGGGAATTTCATGTGGAGATGTTGGCAAGAAAACATGCCAAGTCTAGAATCCAGGTGAGCTTGTAAGTTGGAGTTAGCTCTGCCTATGGGTGGGTTTTGTGTGGAGGGTTCACACCTTGAATGTGGTAGCAGGAGGAGGATTTTGAATTCTTGACTACTCTCGTAGTGAAAATGTTTTTCTCTCATTTCATAGAAGGGTAGAGCCCTGGAGTGGTGTTTGTTACTCTTTGCTTTTATTTCTAGTGGATGGCGTATCAAGGTCACTAGGATTTCATGGTTAATGATTGTTGCAATTAGGGGTTGAAAGCAAATGCCCGGGTTGTGGGAGTGGTCCTAGGTTCTTTAGTATTTTGTTGGGTATCTTTAAGCTTGTTGGCTAGAGTTGGAGATAAACATCTAAAGGGCCACGAGTGTGGTGGTTGCAGAGCCATATGACCAGTGTCTCCTTGCTCTAGTCTTCTACTCAAAAGAAGAGATTCCAAGCTAGGGGTGGTTAGCACAATTCTATTCATATGGCCTAGATGATTTGGGTCATTGGGTTGGCTCTCAAAATCTCAGGCACCATGCTCTGGTCTTAGGTTGTCGTGGGCTCATTTGGAGGACGCTGTGGGGATTGAAAGGAGAAGGGCAACATTTCTTTGTGGTGTCAATTTAGAGGGGAAAATGATTGTTCTTGCTGGGTTTTGCTGCTCATAAGTTTAGAGGGATAATTAGACTTATGCGATCTAGTAAACCTCTAGAAGTGGTTGTTGTGGGGTGGGGTGGGGTTGGTGGGCCTTGACAGCAGCGCACTGAACACAGAGGGGACGCTGCAGATTCAAGTGATGAAAGTGGAAGGAAAGCAGCACTAGAAGAGCAAGTTTCCATCAACCACACCTCTTTTTCGAAGGTGAAATGGAAGCAGCACTGGAAGAGGAGGTTTCCATCAACCACACCTCTTTTTCGAGACAGGTGGGTGTTCCTCCTTTCAACGCGGTGTAATCACATATTCGGCATGTCACACAGCGTCTGGAACAACAGGGAAAGAACCACCACAACGAACACAATGAGATCATCAACTTCATAAATGATTTGCAACCTAATTAGTCAAAACTAATTAGTCAAATATGCAAGATCACTTAACCTCAATTTGACGCAGCCAACCGAAAATGTATGAGAGATTGATAAAATTACAATTTTCCATTTAAGTGTACCGCTACAATTATCATTTAATTTTTTTCTACATAAAATTAACAATCTCCATGAATAAAATATTCAGTGTATATTTAAAGTCATAAATCTCAATAACAATTTATTTGTTGCCATCTCCATTTATTTTCAAACATAACAGCAAAACAGAAGTAAGTAGTAGTCAGCCTTTCTCAGGCCTTCAAAAATAGCGGCAGAAGTAAAAGAGGTCCGAACCTCAAAGATGGCAGCAGAAGTAAAAGTCGCCTTTCTGAGGCCTTAAAAAATGACGATCAAGTAAAAGTCTTCTCGCCAACTGTGGGCAGAGGCCCATAAATTCGGTGGGAGCGTGAAACTGGATAAAGACTTTGCAGGAAAAATGCGTAGCTTACACGACTCAGCCAACCCGGGTCAATAGAACCTGTGAACCCAAAGCTGTAGAAATGCAAGGAACTTTTAAATCTCCCTTTATTGCGGTTTGGTGTCTTCCCTAAGGTGACTATTTACTTCACACAAATTAAATGGTCCATAAAAATGGATAATCATCAAAATAATGTGTTTAGAATATTGTAAAATAGAAATCTTACGATAACTAATTCATCTATGATTTTTAATTTTTCAAAAAACATAAATGCTGAAAAGCCTAGAGCATACCTTAAAAAATCTACTAAATGGTCCACCAATTATCAACAAACATAGCAAATGAAATTCAACCTCACAATTTAAAGTTTGACCAATAGAATCAAATCTTATCCTGTAAATAATCATTTGCGCTTGTGAATGTCTTGTGGATTAAGTTTTAATGTTATTTTATTTATTATTCTATACCTCATAATTACTGTGATTGTTATTTCCCGAATGTTAGAGGAAGCTAACAAATAAACACATGTAAATCTGTGTGGTATATACCTACTACATGTGAAATTAGCAATTTGAAGTTGCTACGGTTTTGCCTGCACGTCCTGATTCTGCAGTACTTCCCAAAATATCATATACAGCTCATCCTTTATTCAGATTTTTTTAATGCCAACCGCCTTGTTTTACCCTGTCCTTTCGTAATCAATTCGTCAGGATGTAGCTCGTTTAATTCAAATATAAGCCTCAAGGCGGCCTCTTTCTTTGTTGGGGGTGCCATAATTAAATTGTGCATCCTTCATTTCCGGAATGATAATATACTTCATACTTCGAAACTTATATCATCTTTTCTTTTCCTGGAATGACCATATAATTATGTTTTTTATTTTACTCTATGTTGCTTTATTTTTTCAATTATTTTCTTTACGATTCTTATTGTGAATTTTGCTAGTTTTACCATATTTTTCATATTAATTCTATTCAAATTTCTAGCTTGAGTTATTCTAGTAAACCATTTTACATTTTCTTTCTTGCTCTCCAATATTAATAGGTTGAATTACTATAACAAAAAAATCAATGCACATTGTTAATAATTTTTTGTGCTTACACTAAAATAAAAAAACATTGTTAGTCCAAGCACTTTAAAATTAATGTCATCTTACTTCCAGTTACATCAAATCAGAAATCAACATCTACATTGAAGTCAATGCATCTAATGCAAACAATCAAATATAATTAGAAATCAACATCTACATTGAAATTAGTGCATCTACTGTAACCAATCAAATATGATTATATATCACCATCTACAATGAAATCAATGCATCTAGTGCAAGCAATCAAATAGGATTATAAATAGTCATCTACACTGAAATCAATGCATCTAGTGAAAGCAATCAAATAGAATTAGAAAACATCACTGGAATCAATGCATCTAATGCAAGCAATCAAATATCATTAAAAATCAACATCTACACTGAAATAAATACATATAGTGAAAGCAATCAAATAGTATTAGAAATCACCATATATGTTAAAATCAATGCATCTAGTGTAATAAATATTCTTCCCTCTGCCCCCTCCATCTATATCTATATCTCCTTCCATCTCTCCTTCTTTGTCTCTCTATCTCATCCTAAACATACACTCTCTACATCGCTCCCTCTCTCTCTCTCTCTCTCTCTCTCCGTCTCTCCGTGCTCTTCTCTCTCTATATATCTTTCTTCTTCCATCCCTCTCTCTACTTCCAACTCCATCTCTTTGTCCCTCCCTCTCTCCTCTTCTCTCTCCCTCCCTCTCTATCCCTTTCCCTCCCCCATCACACACACACACTCTCTCTCTCTTTACCCTATAACTCAATTATTTTCTCCCCCCCTCTCTCCTTCTTTCTCTCCTCCTCTCTCCCCTCCCTCTTTCTCTCTCTTCCCTCTAACCCTATCACTTTCTCCCTTCCTCTCTCCTCTCTCCCCATCCGTCTTTGTGTCTCCCTCTCTCTCTCTTAGCTTTATCTCCCTATCTCACTCCTTGCCTTATCTCTTTCTTCATTCCTCCTCTCCCCTCTAATTTAGTTTATCTCCTTCATTGAAGGAAATCAAATAGGATTAGAAATCACCATCTACAATGTAATCAATGAATATAGTGCAAGAAATCTTCTTCTCTCTCTCCCCCTGCATCTATATCTATATCTCCATCCATCTCTCATTCTTTATCTCTCTATCTCACCCCCCAAACATACATGCTCTCTCTCTCCATATTTATCTATCTCTCCCTCTCCATCTCTCTCTCTTCTTCCCTCTCTTCTCCTTCCATCTATATCTCTATATCCCCCTGCCTCTCGTCTTTCTATATTGCCCCCAAAACATACACGCTATTTCTCCACATCTATCTATCTCTCCCTACCTCTTCCTCCCCCCCACTCTCTCTCTTCCCCTTCTCTCCCTTTCTCCCTCCTTCTATCTCTCTTACCTCTTGCTCTCATATCTCCCTCTCTCCATCTCCATTATCACTCCATCTCACTCTCTCCACCTTTCTCTCTATGTGTCTTTCTTCTTACCTTCCTCTCTCTCTCCCTTCCTCTCTCCTTCTATCTTTCATGTCCTCATTGTTAGTTTGGCAACGAATTAGTAATTTTGGGTAAAATGTAACTAGTTAGTTTTATACCGAAATGTTAGTTATGTAATGGAGGTCAATGATATAAAACTAGTGAATGCCCGTGAAATGTATGTGTGGAGAATCATTGTTGAATTAATAAATTCAAGTCCCTTGCCCCGTGGATGTTTCCTTGACCCCCTGTTGAGGTTTTACCACGTAAATCATGTGTGTCTATTCGTGTGTTTGAATTCAGTTTCTTTTCTTGGTCAATGTATCACTGAATGAGTTTAGTTTCTTTTCTTCATTATTTCCATATTCATTCAACAAATGGTATCAGAGCGATTAGTTTAATCGGGGCTTATGAAGTGTCCGTAAGTGGGAGGGAGGTTCGGTCCAGCTGTCCTAGACAATCGCCGCCGTTAGCAGTCTTAAACTATTGTGAATCTGGAAAGAAGAATACTTTAAGGAACCAATAGAAGTGACGATAGAAGACTGGAATGGAGCTCTGGAATAGAAGACTGACAATAAGGCAGAGCCTGGACACAACAATAGAGAGAGATCAAAAATTTGCTGCGTGGAGAGCAGAAGCTCTGCATGTGGAGTTCTTTGATGCATGAAGGAGCTTGTCTCTATGTAAAGAGCGTGTGGAGTTCTTTTCTGCGTGAAGGTTGGCAAAGCCTATCTCTGTGTGAAGGCAAGCGTTAAACCAACGTACTCTGCGTGACCTGCATGAATGACCTACGTGATGCCTGAATGTGTGAAGAGGAAGCACTGTCCCTGTGTTGCTACCTGCGTGTGGACGACTTCTTTTCTATGTGAAGGCGGGCATAATCTGCATGTGTGAAGGTAAACGCTGTTGTCCAGTGAGGAACCGAGCCTGCGTGTGTGAAGGTAATCGTTGCTGTCCAGTGTTCTGCGTGAAGGTAATCGCTGTTGTCTAGCGTTCTGCGTGAAGGTAAAGGCAAGCGCTGATCTGCATGAGGGAAACTGCTGTTGTACAGAGTATTTTCTCTGTCCGTGGTGCTGTTGTGTACTAGAGATCGAAGAAGTTTGATCACTGCCCAGAAGAAAACGCTGGTGAATCTGCTTGATTACTGATTGCTGAGACACTGCGTGCTGTTTTTTTTCCTGCGTATTGAAGAAGCCAGAGCCAACTCAAAGAGTAGGTGCTGGTCAAAGCTGCGTGAAAGACCGGGTATTTTTTTTTTTTCCAGCAATGTTAAATAAATTATGGGTTTGTTAAAGGTTTTTTCTTTGAATCGAAAAAAAACAAAGGTTTTCCCTGAAAAATATTCAGCAAAATTTTGTAGGGTTTTAAGTCAATTTGTGGAAATTTTCAAGGAAATTGAAGTAGGAAGAGTTAAAACTTGGAAATCCTTTGTTGGAATTGGAAATCCTTTTGCTGGAAGAAGACAATTGAAATATTTTTTTTAAACCCTAGACTGAAGATTGAAACCTTAGAAAATGGCCAAGATGTCGAATGCAAAATTTGAGGTGGAGAAATTCACCGGAAAGAGCAATTTTGCTCTTTTGAAACTGAAGGTTAGGGATCTACTTGTGCAACAAGGGTTACACAAGGCATTAGATGGGGCAACTAAAAAACCTACAACCATGACTACTTCAGACTGGGAGGACTTGGATGCCCGAGCTCTCAGTATCATCTAGTTATGCCTAGAGGATGAAGTTCTCTTCAATATTGTTGAAGAGACTACAGCTTCAGGATTGTGGGAAAAACTTAAAAAAACTCTATATGACAAAGTCATTAACCAACAGAATTTATCTGAAAAGACAGTTATACAGTCTTCGAATGAAAGAAGGTTCAAACGTTGCAAAACATTTGAATGTTTTTAGTACACTAATATGTCAATTAACAGATATGGAAGTTAAAATACACGAAGAATATAAAGCCATAACCTTATTGTGTTCTCTACCTGAATCATGGGATCACTTCGTAACTTCAATCAACTTGAGCACTGCCGATTCTTTGAAGTTTGAATCAGTCATGGGAGCTCTCCTGTCTGAAGAAGTACGAAGGAAATCCAACACTAAAACAGCTGCATCAAAAGCCATGGTAGCTAGAGGATGCTCAAAGGAAAGAGGAGAAAAACCAAGGGGGTCTTCCAGATCGAAATCTAAGGGACAGAAGTGTAAGGAAAAATGTTGGAACTGCAATAAAATTGGACACTTGAAGAAGGATTGTTGGAAACGAAAGGAATCCGAAAACCCGAAGAAGGAAGCGAATCAGGTCGCTTCAGGTATGATAGACAAATTTTTATCTGCTAAAGAATTATGTATGATAGATGAAACTTCACCTAAATGTAATGTCTCTCAGGGTTTAGATAGATGGCTATTAGACTCTGGTGCTTCGCATCACATGTGCCCGCATAGAAATTGGTTTACTTCGTATAAAAATGTAAACGGTAGTTCTGTGTTTATGGGTAACAATGTGTCATGTTAGACTGTTGGGATGGGAGATATCAGGATTAAGATGTATGATAACACTTTTAGAACATTAACTAGTGTTGGACATGTACCTGATTTGAAGAAAAATTTAATTTCTTTGGGAGTGTTGGATTCAGATGGTTATAAGTTTACAGGTCAGGATGGCGTCTTGAAAGTCTTTAAAGGAGCCCTTGTGGTTATGAAGGCAGAAAAAGTCGGAAATCTTTACAGGTTAAAAGGAAGTACTTAGGTCAGTGAAGCAACGGTTGCGTCAAAAAAGGAAGCAGCAGGTACTTGTCTATGGCATCAGCGATTGGGTCATATGAGCGAGAAAGGTCTTTAGATACTGATGAAACGTAAATCTCTTCTCGATTTGAAATCCTTGAAGTTAGATTTCTGTAAACATTGTCTGTATGGAAAACAGTGTAAACAGAGATTTAAAGTTGGAAATCATAATAGTAAAGATGTTTTAGACTATATTCATTTTGATCTGTGGGGACCATCCCCTGTTGTGTCATATGGAGGCGAACTGTATTTTTTAACATTTATTGATGATTACTCCCGTAAAGTTTGGGTCTATATGCTAAAAAGGAAAGCTGATGTATTAAATGTCTTTAAACAATTTAAAGTAATGGTAGAGAAAAGAACAAGCAAATCTATTAAATGTTTAAGAACTAATAATGGTGGTGAGTTCACTTTAGTTTAATTTGAACAATACTGTAAGGATGAGGGAATTATTAGACACAAAACTGTTGTTTATACTCCTCAACACAATGGTGTTGCTGAGCGTATGAATCGGACTTTATGGAAAGAGCCAGAAGCATGATCAACAAAGCTAACTTGCAAAAGGAGTTGTGAGCAGAAGCAATATCTACTGCTTGCTATTTAGTTAACAGATCACCTTCAATAGCAATTGATTGTAAAATTCCTGAAGAAGTTTGGATAGGTCATTCTTGTGACTATTCACA
>APFE031591957.1:0-29621 GCA_000404065.3 Pinus taeda
AAAAGTGACTTTGGAAATAAATGACTAAGTGGGTCCTTATTAAAGTGGGTGAATTAAAAAATAGAAAGTGAGATTTAAATGTGCATTTAATTTCAGCCATTGATCTAAATCTATTTCAGCCATTGGATTTAGAGATCACCAAAAAGTCACTTGGATGACCCAAAAGTCACTTGGAGTTATATTAAAGGAGGAAAAGGAGGGAAAGATCATTCATTCTTTCATGAGCAGATTGGGAGAAGGAGAGCAAGAGAGCAAGGGAGATTTCTGGACAAGAAGGAGAAAGAGGCAGCAGTTTGGCACACATACCAGGCAGCTCTTCAGCAAAATCAGGACAGCAGAAAGACAAGCATTTCCAGGTGGTCCGTTGGGCTGAAAACGGATAAGTTTGCTTGCTGAAATAAAAATTATTTTGCTGTAATTTTTGCTGAAATTTTCTTGCTGTAAAAGACATTTTTCAGAAATAAAGAAGAGCTCTCAAACTGGTTTTCCCCAAGAGTTGTAGGGGGTTTTTCCAGGGTCACGTTGACCAAAAATATCAATGTTTTAATGTGTTTTAATGGCTGTTTATTACTGCTGATTTTTATTTCTGCAATTTCCAGCATTCTATAAATTTTCCAGAATTTGTGTTTTCAGCAAAAAAAAAAAAATCCAGCTTGTTGAATGTATGGCTATGGGAAAAAGCATTTAACTACATGGAAGAAATAAGGAGAAACTGAAAACCGGGGTGGGAAAACAGAAATTTTAACAATTTTTTCCCTAAAATAAATCCCAACTCAATTTGGGATATTTTGTAAATAATTCTATATAAATACTTCATAATTTGAAGTATGTAGGGTGGCTTCTATTAGACATTTCTATAGACTTTTTTTATCAGAATATCCAGAGGGTTATTGTATCATTTGCTGAGCCAACAAGCCAGATTGATAAATAAAGATTAGATATTTCAAAGGATTCATGTGTTGAGCGAATTTCAGACAAGTATTTGCATGTGTTATTGTTATTTTTCTCAAGTTATTCACAATCTTTAATGTGTTTCTGAATCTAAATGTTATAATTGGAATAATACTTCAGAATTTGTTTAATTACACTTTGCCTTAACAGTTATAAATTTAAATGTTTTCTGTTGATATCTAAGTTAAGGAATCCTTAATTTCTCCTTGCTTTATATTGATTTCATGAATATCCAAGTTAAAGGATTCTTAATTTCCCTTTGATCATGATTACCCCTTCATTCCTCATTCATTATCTGGGTCTGAGAACCCTTAACTGCTCTCTCACCCTGAGTGAAACCCTTTTCACCCCTCTATCTCAAAGATCTGAAAAACACTATATTATCTTTGCCCTTGGAACATTCCCTTTAGTGAGTTAATCCAGTTTTGCTTCCTTATTGTTTGACTCCATAGCTCAATGGTCTAAAAGACATCATTTTATCCATCTGTCTAAGCTGATCCCACCACCCAATCTCAAACAAAAATCAAAAACCCCTTGAAGAATCATAACTAACCTAAAAACATCTTAACTAAAACAAAGTTAAATTTTAAAGAGAGAACCCTCTCTAAGCATCAGGAAGGCTAGGTCCTGATCTCCAAAAGCAGTTTGTGGTTACCTTTGGTTTTTTTTTTCTTTTTACTTCAAAAGAATTATCTAAGTGATGACATCTTCAAGTATCCCTTAATGTATGAAAATATATTAGACCTTCGTGTTAATTTTAGGTATGTTCTATGCTAGAGAAATTTATTTGAATTTTCACAGTTAGCTCATTATCTTTTCCAGATTAGAAATCACATCAGCATTAAAGTAAACTGCAGATAGAACATAAATATAAATCACAGAAGAAAAGCCAAGACAAGAGGACACAAGATGTGGCGCCAGCCAGGGACAAACCCCACAATGTGGGGAAACCCTTAATCAATTTTTCTTTTATTTTCTTCAAAGTTCAGCAGAGAAAGAGAGAGAGAGAGATAGTACATTTACAATAGAATTCAACACTCTAACTTTTGATATCTGCATGAGATCAATTGAAGACACATAGCTTCAACTGATTCTCTAAGGTGACTCCTTCACCTATCATAGTGTTGTCTCTCATTCATTTACAACACATAACCATGTGACACCATGCTATACTGTCACATGTGTTGAACATTGATGACTGAGCTGCTCTCATCTTCATGTTGCTCATCATGCTGGATCTTCCATGGTCATATTCATCTTCAAGCTGCCCATGCCCATGCTCATATCATCATGCATCATTATGTTGCCCATGCTCATATCATCATGCTGCTCATAATGTTGCCCATACATCATGCTGCTCATGATAGCATTATGCTACCCATGATCTCATATCATCATGCTACTCATAATGCTGCCCATACATCATGCTGCTCATGATATCATTATGTCGCCCATGATCCCATATCATCATGTTGCTCATAATGCTGCCCATACATCATGTTGCTCATGATATCATTATGCTACCCATGATCTCATATCATCATGCTGCTCATAATGTTGCCCATACATCATGCTTTAGTTCATATACATATCAGCCTTAGCTGCTTGCTATGGCTTGTAGCCTAGCAAGGCAGTTGGGCTATAGTTACAAAATCCTCTACACAAACATGATGTCATTAGCTTCCTTGCACACAGTCCTACCATGCCCAAATAGTCCTTGAATATGTCACACTGTCACCTACAGAAATGTGACATTATGAAACCTATTTAGATGATTGTAATAGGTCTCTTTGCCGCTCTTAGATATCTCCATTGACTGTGAATTAGGTGTCTCCATTGACCTGCTTGGACAGCGTATATGTTCCTCCATATGTGACTATGTTTAGGGTTGTTTACGTCATCTTGAACAACGTATAAGTGACTGTTGTTTAGGTCTCCATGAACAGTGTATAAATCCTAGCATATAAGGTCTCCATGGACAGCATATAAATCCCAATGTATAAGGTCTCCATGGATTGTGTATACGTGCCTCCTTTGTTGGTTATGGCCTAGGGCACCCTTAAATGCGGTGGTTAGGTCTCTCCTTTAGGACTACATATGAAGCCTTCTAGGACAGCGGATTAGGGCATTCAATCTATGTCTTGAATCTTTCCTTTACTGTGCAATATCTCACTCAATTGCGGCTAGGATCCTCTCCTTCATGGCTGTAATTTAGGGCTCCATTAACGACTACGTTTAGGGCATCATCCACCGTATATTTTAGGTGTCCCTCCTTCTCCAAAAACCCAAGACGTGGAGAGGAGGAGAACACATGAAGAGGATGTATGTTACAAATTATTTCAAGTCCTCTATATTTATGCTAAAATGTAGATGATGAATAGACACAACTATTGGGCTTCTGAGCCTACTCAAGTCGTTGGTCGGCTTGATAATAGTTCCATAATCAAAATTAATTCATATCTCCATAAATACTTATCGGAATCGGATAATATTTAGATCAATCCTACACCTCTCGATGAGAGGGATCCAATAAAAATATCAGCTGACATAAATAAGCTGACCCACATGGAGTTTGGCCCTAGTTGCAAATTTTAACACTCCCTCTCAACAAGGGAGAACTCCATCCGCTTATCCATATGTATGAGTGTACTATCTATGCCATCAGTGCCCTGCACTACTCTACTCAGCTCTGCTAGCTCTGCTGGCTCTACTCTGCTCAGCTTTGCTGGCTCTGCTCTGCTCTGCTCAGCTTTGCTGGCTCTGCTCTGCTCTGCTCAGCTTTGCTAGCTCTGCTCTGCTCTGTTGGCTCTGTTGGCTTTGCTCTACTTAGCTCTGCTGAACCATGAAGAAGAAGAATTGATCGAGAATGTCTCATACCATTCTCCACTGACCCGAAGTCAGTCTCAGAGTGTGTACCACTGGTCCTAGACCAGTCTCAACCGACCCAACGTCAACATCATAGTGGGTACCACTCCTACCACTGGTCCCAGACCAGTATCATCAATCTCAAAGTGTGTACCACTAGTCCCAGACCAGTATCAACTGAACCGAAGTCAGCATCATAGTATGTACAACTCCTACAACTGGTCCCAGAACAGTCCTCCACTGACCCCAAGTCAGTCTTAGAGTATGTACAACTGGTCCCAGACCAGTCCTCAACCGACCCGAACTCAATGTCATAGTGGGTACAACTCCTACCACTGGTCCCAAACCAGTACAATTGATCCTGGATCAATGAAGGTCATCCTAGCATAGGGAGTATGGTAGATACAATGATGCGTCCATCGGTACTACTATGGTCCCTATCCTCATTTCCCTACTCATTGATCAGATGAGAGGTACTTCCCATGAGTCCCAGACTGCATGGGTAGGATGCCTCGACAGGAGAACTTAATCAATCTAGTCCTCACAGGAGAACTTATCATCCTACTACACAATCTCCATGGAGAACACATCATCCAGGCCTCACAGGAGAGCTAATCATCCTATTACATAATCGTCATGGAGAACACATCTTCTAGACCTCACAAGAGAACTAATCATCCTGCTACATAATCGTCATGGAGAACACATCATCCAAACCTCACAAGAGAACTAATCATCCTGCTACATAATCATCATGGAGAACACATCATCCAGACTTCACAGTAGAATTAATCATCTTGCTACATAGTGGTATCTAAACAGCTCATTGAAGAGCTTTCGTAACCAGACTACCTCTCAGGTAGTCATGCTAGCAGCAATATACTCTGCCTCAGTGGTGCTCAAAGCCACCGACTTCTACTTCCTTCTCATCCAGGATATCGAAGCAGATCCCAAGGAGAACCAGCACTGAGAAGTGCTCTAGTGATCCTCCACACTGCCTGCCCACTCAGCATTTGAAATATTTTGGCAATGTATCTCAATCCATGAGAGGTTGTGCCCTTAAGATATCTCAGAAGATTCTAGGCATCAATCCAGTGAAGCTCAACCAAATATGAGCTCACCATACTAACTGCAAAACATATGTCCAGACGAAGGTTCACCAAGAACATCAACGTGAATAAGTTTATGAAACTCAGAGGCATTTCCCAAATCTGGTCCAACATCACTACCATATAACTTCTGAAATTTAAGATCCTCAAGTTAGTCATAGGATTGCAATGTATCTTTCCACATTCGGAATCCAACTCCCTTTGTCTTCTACAAATGAGAGGGTCTGAACCTGTCAAACATAGGTGTCGATATGAGAGGTCTGCTATCCACAACCTTTGGATGGTTTGGATCGATTTCACTTCTAGTGAATCTCAGCTTCATCAGACAGCTGTTGATCCTCTCATACTATGCCCGAGGTGTTTTGCTTCAAGCCATAGAGGGCTTTCTACCACCTGCATACGTGAGATTCCCAATCATGAATCTCAAACTCCTCAGGTTGTTCCAAAACTGTGGACCTGTGGCATGAGGGGAATGGTCCCCTTATAATATTTTCCTTCGGTACATCTCAGACATGTATCTTCATGTTCTTTTTGAATTCAAGCATCCCTGTCACCATCTGACTCACAGACCTTTGGTGTTGTGTCAATGGACATGGTCCCCAGTGGACTTCCTACAACTTGATACAACCTTGAACTCAAAAAAACATCTTGAAATGGACACCAGGTTCTTCTTGCGATCAGGTACATAAAAGTGTTTATGTAAATGAATCGAGTTAACCTCATTCAATTTAGGGGTAACATTCCCTACACACTTTTCAGGATAGGTGGTATCGGCTCCAAGTATAATCCCATGATTATCTATCTGATGAAGTGCCTGGGGTTCCTTGCTTTGAAGAGTCGACCATTCTCCTTGATGAACTGAATTACCTGTCATTCCCTTGACCCTGGAATGATTTTTTTGTCTTCATCAAGAGAAGTGTCTCTGCCATTCAAACACTCCTTCGCATAATGGCTAAACTTATTGTAACCAAGGCATCTGTCTTTCCTTCCACACTTAGATCTGAACTTCCCAATGAAGTGATCCTTAGGTAGGCCATCAGAATCTTCTACTGCGCCATTCTGATAATATTCTCTACTTCAACTTCACCCTGGGTGATTTATGAGGAACCCATTGATCCTTTTGTCTTGTCGCAACTGTCTTCGGTGATTTCTCTTTAACTCTTGCTTGGGCAATGTCTTCACCTCAGCTCTGATACCATGTTAATTTTAGGTATGTTCTATGCTAGAGAAATTTATTTGAATTTTCACAACTAGCTCATTATCTTTTCCAGATTGGCAATCACATTAGCATTAAAGTAAACTGTAGATAGAACATAAATATAAATCGCAGAAGACAAGCCAAGACAAGAGGGACACAAGATGTGGCGCCAGCCAAGGACAAACCCCACAGTTTGGGGAAACCCTTGATCAATTCTTCTTTTATGTTCTTCAAAATTTAGTAGAGAAAGAGAGAGAGAGATAGTGCATTTACAATAGAAGTCAACACTTTGACTTTTGATATCTGCATGAGATCAGTTGAAGACGTATAGCTTCAACTAATTCTCTAAGGTGACTCCTTCACCTATAATAGTATTGTCTCTCCTTAATTTGCAACACATAACCATGTGACACCATGTTGTACTGTCACATGTGTTGAACATTGATGACTGAGTTGCTCTCATCTTCATGCTGCTCATCATGCTACATCTTCCATGGTTTTATTCATCTTCAAGCTTCCCATGCCCATGCTCATACCATCATGCATCATTATGCTTCCCATGCTCATATCATCATGCTGCTCATAATGCTGCTCATGATATCATTATGTTGCCCATGATCTCATATCATCATGCTACTCATGATATCATTATGCTACCCATGATCTCATATCATCATGTTGCTCATAATGCTGCTAGTACATCATGCTGCTCATGATATCATTATGCTGCCCATGATCTCATATCATTATGCTGCCCATGATCTCATATCATCATGCTACTCATAATGATGCCCATACATCATGCTTTAGTTCATATGCATATCAGCCTTAGCTGCTTGCTATGGCTTGCAGCCTAGCAAGGCAGCTAGGCTATAGTTCCAGAATCCCCTACACAAACATGTTGTCATCAGCTTCCTTGCACACAGTCCTATCATGCCCAAATAGTCCTTGAATATGTCACACTGTCACCTACAGAAATGTGACATTATGACACCTGTTTAGAGGACTGTAATAGATCTCTTCACTGCTCTTAGATATCTCCATTGACTGTGAATTAGGTGTCTCCATTGACCTGCTTGGACCATATGATCTTCCTTTCATAGAAGCTCTAAACTTTCTTCAACTTGGTTTTAGACTTAGTTCTAGAAATTACCTTAATGGTTGCTCTATAACCTACACTCTAAAACCATGTTGATCTTTCAAGGATCTTCTAAGATGATAATTACTTATTTTGATTTCATAAGTTAATATTTTCTTATATTCATATTCATCATAAAGCAATTTACAGAAAATATTTCAACAATAGAAAAAAATTGCTAATAGGATCGTAAAAAGGCAGCCAAACAAGAAAAAAATATTTACCCTAGGAAAACCGACATGGGGGAAAAACCCAAAAACCTTTTCCTTAGATAAATTATTCAATTTAACAAGAGATACATCTAAATTACAAATTCGGGCTAACTACTAACATAACCTTGGTCACAATTGCTCAAATTTGCCCTCTTGAATGGCAAATATTTCACGCGGAATGAGTCAATCTTGCGGACAAGATAGACCTTCCTAGAATCTAAAGAAGACCTAATGACAAGCAAACCAACCAGACACTATCTTTCTCTAAATGTGCTTTTATAAATAATGGCAAACAAGTGTGTTTAAGGCCTACCTTATGTCCAACGCAAGTTTGGGGATGCCTTCGCTCCTTTGATCCAAATGAGTTCCTTTGTCACGAACCTGCAAACACAAACAAGGCAAACAAATTAAATAGCACCTAAAAAGCCAATATCATAAAACATATTTAACATGAAAGTCAAGGAATCCATGAAACAAATAACATGAGATACTTGTTGAGAAAATGAGCCTGATTGTATTAATTCAAAAGAAGAAGAACTTTACAACCTTTGCCTTGACGTTGTACAAGCTCCTCCCAGGGTCCAATAAGAAGTCTCCTCTACTTTGACAAGCTTCACTCACTCCCCAATGAAGCCAAAAAGGTATGTGATCTCTCCTCTTAAGCTCAACTATGAAGTCTTGATTTCATCAGCATTTATCCTAAAAAATGTTCAACTTCTAACCTCCCTAGCCACTAACCCAATGCCTCAATTTATAGTGCAATGGAGGGAAGTTACTAGGTCCTCCTTCAAAGGAATAGAATCCTCCTTCAAAGGGATAGCTCCTCCTAACAAGGGATTAGCTCCTTCTCTTTTGGGATGCATGAACCACTTTGGAGCGAACAATCCACGTCAAAATTCCTTCTAGAAACATCTAGAATTAACCCAAAGTGAGTTTTTAAAGATAAAAATTGTGCCTTTTGACTTTCAGAGGGGTACGCACCCTCCCCTTTACATACAGAGCGTATAAGTACGCAAGTACTCTGAACAAAAGGTGTGGGCCCGCAGGCAAAAGTGAGAGAAAGTGTGGAACCAGAGTTATATTGCTTTTTGATGTCTTTCTCTCATTTCCAAAGCTTGTTTTGAAGAGTTAAGGTCTGAGACCTGCTTATGAGGCTGGTATAGGTGGTGATAGACCCATACTGACTGCAAATAATCAAGGTGACGATATTTTTGTATAACACCCAAGTAGATTGATGAACCTTGTAAATGATCCGAGAATCCAACAACTTAGTGAATTCTTTATGTATGAGGGGTTCTAGTGATGGATGGACTTTTTTGAGCTTCTGCTGAAATGGCTTGACCCCTTCTTTGATCGGAATGATGTGTTGTTTTATTCTCATGCCATATGTTTTCAATTCATCGTATGTCCACGCAAATACAACATGGTACTATGTAAGTAGGCAAACAAAGTCTTGTCACTCTTCCATTGTGCACCACATACCGAGATTCATGAACTTCATATCTCTGTATGTTCCCAAGTTAATCTTTTCATGCATCATTGTAGAACTATGGGTTTTAGTGTTCTTGGACCCCTTGAAGCAGTTCTGCAAGTCGTATAGCGTCTCGACTGAAACCACACCCTTGGAGATGAGGTTGCCTTTAATTTCATCGGCTATGTTTTGCAAAGATTGCTTGTGCATGTCTTCATCTATCGTTTTGTCCTTGAAGACATGAGTGTTGGCCATGGAATGCAATATTTGTTCATAATCATCAAAAACACGTAAATTAGTGATGTTGTGAGGGATAGATGGCTTATACAAAATTTCAATAGTAAATCTATCCCTAAGCGGTGTCATCCTAGTAGTTGCATTTGCCACAGCATCTGCAACTGCATTGCGCATTCTTGGTACTTATATGATATTAAGAGCTTGGAAATTAGAGATAAGCTGCCATATCTCTTGTTGGTAACTATTAAGATGAGGTGAGACACATTGTATGGTGTTACATACCTGACGTACCACAATTTTTGAATCACCTACCACTTTCAACATAGCAACATTGAGGCTGACGGCTTTTTGTAAACACAAAACGAGTGCTTCATATTCGATAGTATTGTTGGTGCACTAGAACTCCAAGCAGCTTGAGACTAAGTGTTTCCTTTGCCTCGGGTCTGTCGAAACACACCCAATTCTAGAGCCATCCTATGTTTTGGATCCGTCAAAATACAAGGTCCTCAAGTCATATGTACAAGGATCGGTTGCAATGATAGTGCTACTGACACTACTGCTACTACTGTTACAATGTTTTGCACAAGTTTCATTTACATTAGTTGGGAAAGGAAAGAGACCCAACTATGTATCTGGTGGGGTGGGGCTCAACTATGCAAGATAACACCCTAGTTGCGTTTTTAGAAAGCAATTGCCGAACAGAAGTTCTGCAAAAGCCAACGGTTCATTCTGACCATCCAAGGGAGTAGTGTTATGTTTCATATATCTCTCTGAAAACACTCAGATCTAGTTGTTTCTTCCCTATTATGGAAGTCATAAGTGTGACGAGTCTATAGAAAAATATTCTTGCAACTTACTCAACCAATATCTTCTTAGCAATAAGCCATATGCTTCTAGGATGTCCATGATCACAACGTTAATTCACTGGTGAACTTGTCCGTCAGACAATAACTAGATGATCACATCCCAGAGTGCACCGATGGTTGGTACACATGTTTAGTTGAGTTAGATGATCTGTGCAGTTGTACTACTCCATTATGCATTAATCTGTTTAGCGATCGAGAGTGGCATGACATTAACTGATGCTCCAGAGTTAACCAAACAGCTATGGACATTGAAGTTTAATATTTCAAATGATAACAAAAATGGTGGGAAGAGCGAGTTCTCTTCTTCCATTCGAAGCACATTGAGCACAGATGTGAGTGATCTGGGAGACTTGCTTTATCCCTTGTTGGAAGAGGCAACATTTTCTGTGGAGGTTTTCCCTAGTGCGCATAAAAGAATATCCCACTAACTCGTGATCTTGGTAAGCTTGTATAGAGAAATGTTTGCATGAGTCTTCTTCATGTATTCAACAATATTGTAATCCAAAGTGGAAAGACTCACCAAGTTGTCTGGGGGAAGACTTGTGTTTTTATTGTCTGGTGGAGTGTTTTGGAGTTTATTGCTCATGGATGTATCTTTCATTGTAGTTGTCTTCCTGTATTGAGGATGTTGGTGGATCAAATGTTTTGAGCAGTTGTTTAAATTTTTCTTTCGATATCTCAAACACAGAGGGAGCCCCTTGACTTCTCAAGTTATATCGACTATCCTGTTTTGGGGGCTCCTTCTCGGTGGTCGTTTTCTTCTGGGTAGCGTTAAGGCATTGATAGATGTTAATTACATGCCCAAAACATGGAGCTTCATCATATGCAACATCCTCTTCTTCATCTTCATCCTCTAGCCGAACTTGCTCACTGGCCTTAAAATGATCATTCAACCTTGAAGCCATATTGCTCATAACTCGGTTCCCCTCTAGACAAGACTTCTCTAAATGTTTTTCTTCATGGATCACACAGTAGTTATCCTTTACAATTTGGTTCACTTGGAACACAACATTCGAGGTCTATATAGATTTAGTCAGGTGGCTACTATTGCTACCTGATCTCACATTCTTCCCTTGTGCAAATCTGGGAGGTATGCTACTCACAGACGTCTCGGTCATCCGTTTCTTAAGTTCATCTACTTCGGTTGTCAAGGACTTGAGGAGACGAGTAAGGGTCTCAATTTCACTTGCTTCATTTTTCTTTACCATACTCACAGCAGCCTGAGACTTCCTACCCATGTATTTGGAGTCCTTAGCTGGTTCGTCATCTATAATTACTCCAATTGCATGCAGGTCTTTCTCCACATCAATTGATTCTTGGCAATTTTCTAAAAGTGTTGGTTTCGTAGCTCGCATGATGAAGTGCAGAATACTGGTCGAAAGTGCAGACGTGTAGTACTCAATTTTAATGGATTCGTGAGTTATAGTGTCTGCAGTGAACTTGTTTAAGAAACGATTAAACCTCTGGTTAAAATCCTTCACTTTTTCTTTATACTCCATCTTGAGACTACCCAACTCTTTCAACATCATGGCGGGGGTTTTGTCCTTAGAAAATTTCTCAAGGAAAATTCTCTTGAACATCCTCCAGTTCTGAATGGAGTTGATAGGAAGGATATGGTACGATAGACCTGATCTACCATCCAAGGTACATGGAAATAGTCTACATGCAACATGTCATAACATAACTTGACTGTCTGCAGATGTAGGTAGAATGTGTCTAGATGGTCTTCTGCCTTCACAGTTCTACCAAGGTCATACTTCGTTGACATCTTCTCTATGTGTCTCGGCATCTTGTGCAAAACACCCTAGAGTGCCAATGGGCCCTATGTCATCCATTCCAGATTTTGATCAGCCATATGTTCCTCTTATTCGTCTTCCTCCTCTTCTTCTGAATCTGATGCTTCGACCTTTGAATTTGTTGGTTCGTCTTCGCCTTCGCCTCCTCTGATGCCTCCGCTAGAACCTGAGCCCAAGAGTAAGTTGTTAACTTCTTCTCCTTCTATAAAAAAAAAAGAGCTTCCTCTCAGTTCTCAACAGCGTCTGCCAACTCTTCAAGAGTGGCGAGTATTAATTCTTCAACAGACGAGACTACCCTCCTGTGGTGTAGTATTTTGCTTCCTCTACAAAGAGGGAAGAGTGTGTGCTCCTGGAATCAATCCAATAGCTTTGGAAAACTAACCAGTAATGGGATGGACAACATAGATGTGATGATATGAAATTTCTTGTTTGGCTTTGGAAGGCGAGGAGTAACCAACTTCCGAGTTACGCCTGGGAGAGAGGGAATTCGTGTTACTGCTTTGGCTAGATGATGCATAAGTGGGGTTGAGAGGACATTCAACCATAAACTACTAGAGGCCCTACTTCTAGTGCTAAAAATGTTGATGGTGCTGAACTCGCCAACATTCAGGGGATCTCCCTGGTACGAAATTCCAACTAGACCTCACATTGTTTGGTGTAGGAGTCCCATCCGGTATGATGGCCTGCTTTCCATTATCTTAGAGATTTTCTTTAGCTCTTGTTCTTCAACACATGATAGTGTTATGCTTGTAACTTCAAGAAAGAGTGGTGAGTGCATAATGTAACTTTATGTCTGGGTTCTCTCACTGTAAGAGAGAGGGTAAAAGTGAGCCTCTAGATGAGAGATAGTAGTACCACCCAAGGAGAGACACACACGAAAACAACAAGGGTCTATCTAGCATCCAACAGAATAGTCCATAACAGATGTGATAGTCGTTAAAGCCAAAGTACAAGGGAAAACCAGTACACTATCCAGCAGAGTATTCCATACGGGGGTGATGATCATTATAACCAAGAAAACACAAGAATGGTATGTCTAATGTCCGACGAAGTATTTCACACGAACGAGACAACAGTGATAAACAATACAACAAATATTCAACAATGTAAGTACTAAAATAACCGAAGTAGTTCAACTATCTTAGTACAGGTTAAGAAACACATGCATTACAAACGTTTAAAGAATAGTCTTACAAACAAATACAAAACATGCGTGAAAACATGCTGGCCTAAGACAGGCTTATGAATTAAGAAAAAGTTGCAAGACACGTTTGTACACCATACATCACTACCCCAGTAGTGGGACATTGAAGCTACTCCTCACTCTTCAAAGAATAGACTACAAACTCTCTAGGCTATGTGGGAGGAGCAAAGGTGAAAAGTCTTGTACTCATACAATGAGGGGGTATATATAGCCAAGGGGGATAGATGACTCTTATGACTCTTTGAATTTCCTCATGATTGTTTGAATTCCTATGACATTTTGACTTACATGACTATTCAACTTCATATGTGTGTCTCTTGGACTTTCACATTACATTACATTTGATTACAACAAGTATGGCCTAGAGTAGTGATGTAGTCGAGACAACTCATGACACTGCTAACATGTACTAGCTAATTGTGTTGTCTGTGTCGAGCTACTATACTGCTAACTGATAGGTGTGCTCTCAGTGTATCATGTCTTCACATCTACATGGCAAAGTGTGCAGGGTCTTCAATGGTCTTGGTCTTTGCTTGATGGTCCACATGTATGTGTCCCTTTCACTTGATGCTTGATGTGCTTCATATGTTCATTTAACTACGAGAAAGTCTTCTAACACTCGCTCGTTCTTCATCCAATTCATTGTCACTCCATGCTTCATCAATGTACCTGTTCCTACAATCACTCATGACAAGTTTACACGAAATCAAAAACTCTCCTAGTCTATCATGATGCATTGTTTTCCGTTTCAGGTGCAGGTGACCGAAAGAGAGGACAAGGCATTGAAAGTGTGCAGATCATAGCTCATGACAGGATGAGAGGCTCCGGAGCACTGTCGGGAAGATTGCATAGATGTCATTGGGAGGGAGATTTGCGCAGTTCATGGGGGGAAGGCAAGGCAGCATGTCGAGAGGAACTATTGGGAAATTCTAAAGAATTTTCAGGATGAGAACTAGGCAAGTCATCTGGGGGTCCAGCTAGGAATCTGCGTAGTTTCTTCGAGGAAGACAAAGCGGGCAAGAGGAGGCACTGGCAAACATTTTTGCACAGTTTTCCAAATCAAGGTTGGATCAGGCTATGGGGAGTTGTTGGTCATAACTGTGCATTTATGAGAGACAGTGTCGAACAGGGAGTTGCTGCACAATTTCCAAAATGAGTGTAGAGCAGAACAACAGGGAGAGTACGAGTCAAAACTACACAATTTTCAGCGTAAGAGCAAGGCAAGGCAACAAGGGGGGCTGCCATTCAAATCTCCGCAATTCCTTCGAGCAATGCAATGACAGGCAGTAGAGGCCTGACTCACATGACTGCGCAATTTCTGCAGAGAGTGTAGGGCATGCAACTCATCAACTTCTGTGTAGGTTTGGGGAGCAGTGCATCCCCGGGTCACAACGTAGTTCAAGTTTTATGGTAGACCAAAGGGAGACTTGATGAGTGATCTTGCGGGAAGCGCAAGTTGGGTTGGACTTGGGGGAAACTTCTGTGTAGTTCTAGGAGACAGTTGGCTTGCTCACTTCTAGGATTGCGTAGTTTTGAAAATGGCAACAAGAAATGCTAAAAATAGAAGTGCTAAAAATAGCATTGCTATAAATAGCAATTTGGGTACCAGTGTTGAATTGAGCAACAGGGAATGAAAAATAGAAGTGCTAAAAATAACATTGCTATTTTTAAAAGTTCGGGATGGATTCCAATTTTAGTCAATTCCTGGACTAAAATAGGAAGTAAAATTCGAATTTGAACTTAACAATTGTTTGAAAATAAATTAATTAATTCACCATGAGTTAATTAGTTGTGAAAAATAAAATGTAAATTCTATGTGAGGACATGCAACAATTTCTCCATTAATTGACGATTTTATGCATCAGTTAAAGAGATAAGAATGAGTTCTAATTTGAGTTGTAATTAGTTGGCTCAGTTAACTGAGTCATTCTAATTAGATTGGTTTAAACAATTTGTTTAAATTAATTGTGAGTTCAGTTAGTTAATGCATGCTTGCATATAAGTGCTGCACTTCAGATAACTGAATATTCTCTCATGAACAACTCATGCATGTCAGCTCAGATAGAGACCCAGTTGAGATCAAAGGAAGGATAGTGTACTATTAGTTGGATGGATTTTTCCTATAAAGGAAGCTCATCCATGGAGAAGGATTTATCTCCTTCAGGACTGCGCAGTTAGATCAGAGGTTAGTGAGTGTGTGAAGAGGCCAATTCATATATGTGGCTTCACTGGACCCCAAGAAAAATTGTGCAAAGAAATAGAGGCTTGGAGGGTAGAGGAGAAGGTTTGAGAGAGGCCTTTAACTGTCTATGAGTAGCAGAGGGATTACAGAGAGAGAAGGATAGCTTGTGAGCTGATTCTTTTTGTAATTCAAATGATATTTCCACTTGTATGATAATATAAAGTTGGGGTTTTAGGCTGAGGCATTCCCCGTGATATTTCTTCTGTGTTATGTGTGATTACTTCTCATTCTCAGTTATATCTATTCTTGGTTGATACTACTCACATGTGATTAAGCTTCTGCAAAGTTTATGGTAGAAGTAGATCTTGTATTTTGTTTTAGTATATTGCATAATCTATTGATCTACAGTGGGAATTTCTACACATAGTGCAGGTTACCCCTGAGCATAACCTCAAGCTCTGAGCAGTTCTGGACAACAGAACAGGGTCACTGAGAGCTAAGACTACGTAGTGCAACTCAGCCGGGGTCCGGTTGAAAGAGGGTTGTCTGGTCGAAAGATTTTCAGGAAAAATTACTAAGTGTGAGAGCAAGTGAACTCATGCATACATGACATTGCGATTACACACTTAGCATGACTCGCCGAACAGACACCTCAAACCAACAAGACAAACATGTGCTCAGTGAGACTCACTTAAAGGTTAAGAGTGATAGGTGTGACACTTGAGATAGATCTTCAAATAACTGTCACGACACTTGTGTGACAGTTCTTGCAACTTTGTGTGTGAGTACGACCGATGTTCATAGAGCGAAAACAACTCATGCACACAAAGGCAAACCATCAAAATTTCCAAAACAAGATCGCAAGCATGACATAGCAATCAACATGCCAAAATACGACTGATGGTCGATCAAGCAAAAAGGGTGTAAAGACTCAACAAAAGCTCATGGAATGAGCTTGAGTGTTTCCAACCATCAGGGGAAAAACCAAGGAAAGCTCTGAAATTTGGATGTAGGCCAAAATTTTGGAAGGTGTTGTAGCTGCTACAACAATGTAATTGTTTAATTTTTTGCTATGTAAGTTATATAACAGAGACAATTTTCCTGTACTTGCAACTATAGATATAGTACAATATGCAACAATGATTTTTTTTTAATTGGTGTGCATAAAGCTAGTTTCTACCTCCATTTAAACATATGAGAATTCTTGAAAAATCATCAGCAAAATGTAACTTGTTCATATTTTAATGAAACAATAATTCTGTTAAGAAAAAAAAATATATATATATATTATATATATATATATATATATATAATATTTTTAAAATTTTTAATCAATTTAAAATAATTCAAGGAACCATTAATATTCTCTATGTTAATCGACATGTACGATATCACATGTAATTGTTGTTAAGACTCTAACAGTAGAACCAGAGTCAGTATCTCATCTTAGTAGTCACCAATACCTCAAAAAAACATAAAACTGAATACTAAATTAATTCACAATTTAGTGTTATACTTGACAGAAAAAACCTATATTAGCTTAAACTACCTTTTTACTATGATAAATATATTTTTTAAATTTAAATATGTGAGATTATTTTGGTCTTTAGCAGCCATAAAGAAGCTTTTTAGTTTTTTTTTTTCAGTTTCTCATGGGAAAGCACCACCAGTAGGCTTGTAAGAGTTGATACTATACCAGTAACTTCATGGACAACTTCTCACGCTGATTTTATCTGTGTCTGACCGAACGAGTCAGTCCCCACGCTAAGCTTCATTTTTAAGCCCGCGCCGAGTCAATCGATGAATTCTACGATAGAGAAGTCGCGTAGAGCTATCGATGCACCCATGAACAGACAACTCACAACGATTTGGAATTTGAAAGACGTTTAGTGGAAGAGGGAGAATATGGCTTCTTTTAAGTTCATTGCCTCTTTCGATGGTATAAAATTAACTAGTAATAAGCAATCGATTACTCGATTACTGAGCGTTGACTATTTTGCAAATTGAAATTTATGGTATCTGGTCAGGCTCAAGTATGTATATCCGATTAAAGGTTTAAAAGTAAATATTTATTTATTTTATAAAATTAATAATGTAAGTTAAGATTAAGTTAGCTGTTAAATTGGTATAAGGGTTTTTCTGGTTTATTGGACAAAAGATTTACTTATATCCAGCTATTTAATTATTCAAATTTAAGAACACATACATACTTGTGGCTCTCTTTCCACGAGTGACCTCTTAAGAGGAAATACCATAATCTTAATTATTAGTTTGAGCTAGGGTGAGGCCAGCCCCAATATTGAATGGGAAAATATCTTTACATCAATAAATGTTTAATGAAAAATATTAAAAAATATTTGCACACCAATAAAATGGTGATTATTTTATCCCACCCCCAGTGTTGAATGGAAAAATATATTCACGCCAATAAATGTCTAAGGAAAAATATCTCCACACCAATAAATGGTGAATATTTTATCCCTCTCTTTGAACTTGTGACTTCTTAGGAGAAAATCCATACTCTTAATCATTAAGTTGAGTCAGGGCAAGGCAACCCCAATGTTGAATGGAAAAAGATATGCACACCAATAAATTGGTGAATACCCTATCCATTGGTGACTTTTAAGGAGGAAACACATATTCTTAACTCTTTAGTTAAGCTAAGAAGAAACCAATATCAATATTGAATGAAAAAAAATATATATCCATACTAATAAAATGGTACCACCAAAACGATGTAGAAACTAGATAAATGATTCTTAAAATAATTTCACCTAAATATTTGTTAGTGAAGAAATAGTTAACCTAATATAAAGTGAACCATATAATGATGTTACTTATCGACAAGTTTTTCCAATGTGATTGGAAGAATTAAATGCACTAGGTGATTAACTGCTCGTATGGTTTCCTGAAAGAGCATATTGACTTGTCACTCAATGGCATGGCTATAACATTGTATGGCCATACACATTGTCTTAATTTTCCAGTGCCCTTTTTGTGAATGCATGTTGAAATGGGATGATCATCCATCATAAAGAGGATCCTCCATTTTGATGATGAAAGTTTGGGCAACTATTTGAGTTCCTACGATTAGATCTCCCACAAGTTCAGGTACATTTGAATTAATGGGTGATTGAGTACAAGGAAGGAAGTGCTTCCTTGACCACACAACTTTCCACTCATTTATTTCTAATTAAAAATTTTCATTTTAAGAAACTATTGACACCCTCATTGTTGCTTCTATAATAGTTTCCTCTCTCATTGTTTCTCCTATTATAGTTGCTTGTGTTTTTGGGTGATGCACTGTATGATAGTCCAACCGTGGCCCAAGATAAGAAGAAAAAGGATGCAACACATGACTTCCCTGCATCAACATGATTTCAAGGTTAACATTATGTTCCATCATTATGTGAGAATAGTGTTGACCTAGAGTAGTGAGGATACTGACCGACCATAATATATCGAGCAGTGAGAACAATACCAACCGAGAGCAGTGTCAATTGAGAACTGCACCAACTATTTCATTAATAGAAGCAGAGATAGGGGCGAGAAAACAGGTAGCAAGGAAAAGACAGTAAACAACCAGTGGGACCAAATAACACTGAGAGGGGCCCAGTCTTTGCAGCAGAGGTTTTCTCATTTTCTTTTCTATCTCTTATGATTTAAGTTGTGTTTATCTCGTTTAAACTGGCACAAATTAATTGTGATCAATATAAAACTAAAGGAAAACATAATAAAATAAATATGATGGTTAATCTGGAGGACACAAAGGAAAGGTTTCCACTATTGAGAGAGGATTCCAACATAGAGGAGACAAAATTACCACTCCTTCACAAAGCAACAAACAAATTTGCAATCTATTTGATTACTGTGGAGGGGGTAGGGTACACCGGTGGTTTGCAATCTCAAGTGAAGGGTTCACTACCATTGCTAAACCTTGTGCATCAAGTAGGTGTGAGCTCTTATTGGAAACACAACCTTCACCTCATCAATGGTACTTCATTTCCTCACCTTTCCATAATAGTGTAGGATTCAGTGGGATCATGGGGTTCTTCTATGGAAGTTTTTCTTCAGAAGGGCACTTACAACACAGATGAGAGATTTGTTTTTTAAATGTAAAATGATATAAGGGTATTTTATGCCATAGGCAAATCTGAAAGCTAAGGAAAACACCTAAGAAAAAATTTGAAATGATCCTATCGAAAGTAAACAACATATCTAGCAAGGCCTCTCAAACAAGTGTATGGAAAAGAGAAGCTATTAAGGGTCTCAAATCAAGTCTAAATAGAATAGAGGGTCTTGTAGCAAACAAAGAAGATAAAAAAGTAGATAGGTGTTGGCTTGCTGGGGCCTAACCCAGGTCCAATGTTAATTAGCCAAACAAATCCCAACACTACTAGCCCTTATGGCATCAACCCGTGCAGCGTCGACCGAAGTCTTACTCGAAGGAGTATGGGGGGATGTTGGAACCAAGTTTTTGTACCCTGAAATGGTCGTGATGTCGGTTTATTCCTTCTATTCCTGCCTTCATGTAGATCACTTAGTTATAGGGCTTTCCAGACTAGCCCTCTATTCTACCCTTGAGTACCTCCGTGAAAAGGTACAATTGACCTTCGCGTAACCTTAACTTGTGGCTCAGGTACTTTTGTGCTACTAGGGAAGTGTACCGTGCAGATTCCCAAACTAGTATAAGTGTTTTACTTATCTTATTAAACAATCATAGTTAGCACCACGTAAACAGAGGTTCTTACTTACGTTCAGTTAACCAACGTAATTACATACATTTGTGCATCATATAAGCATTGTAAATGAAATTCATACATAACATGTCAAGATGCATTAACAGGAACAAAGACACAAAATTAGTAGAAAGATTTTCTTTATTGATATCTTCAGATGATTACAGACTCTATCCGCGCTGCACACATAGCTATAGGGGTCCGCTCACTCAACTACGGACTTCCACCCTAGGCCTTTGTGCACTCAGCTACAAAGCCTCTACCTACGCTACGACTCGAAACTTAGACTTCTTGTTTCAAAGCTATGACTCTCTAAGACTTATCTGAACTACTTAGAGATTACTTACTTATCTCTTTTTATATAATCCCATGGTCCACGGACCATGGGTGGATCTTTTACAGCCGACTTTACTTTACAAAAATAATGGCGGACAACCCTTTATGACTCATGAAACCTTCGCGCTCCATGACCACAAAATGCGGAGACTTTACAATTTTATTACAAAATTGGACCCAAACATGGGCTTTTAGCCCCAAAACTATCCTTGGGTATCTCGTTCCCAATAGCCCCACAACACAAACATCGTGATTCGCCCTCGAGTCACTCGATAGGTGTGGAGACCTTTGCGCAAAGACCTTCCAACTCAACTCGTATGACCGCAACCTTAGCAGTGCATTGTGCGGCTGCCTGCTTCGCGTCTTCGACCATCTACTTAGTCACTACTCCTGAACTGTCGGCCTAAAGCTTTTGCTATGTTGCTTGCAGAGACACAAGCTTTCCTTCAATAGAGCCTATCACAATATAAGCTTCATCCAGCCATGGTTTTAGTCATGCCTTCAACACTTCTTCCTTGTGTAGCATTGCATCCGCCTATTCTTTCAGCTACTTGGCCTCTTGCAGCTTTGCTAGTCTCTGTTTCAACGCAACGGTTAGCACTGTGCCATTGACTTCATCATAGTGTTGTTGTAGCTAGCGTGCTTCCGTCTCTAGTCACTATAAATTAGGGTCCTCTTGCAAGCTTGTCAGGACCTCAAACAACAACTCAAAAAGTTATGTGTAGTCTACTACTACACTATTCACCATCGCTACTGCTTCTGTGACATCGGTCGCCCACTACTCCTTTACTTCTGGCAGAGTTGAAGGCTAGGCCTTCAACTGTAATTCTATGATTTGTAGGTTCAATTCCAACTGAACCTTCACCATCTCAGTATGAGTATCGCGCACCTTCGTAGCCAGCTTGCAGATGTGCACTTCGTCTAGCTCCGCCTCAGGAATGGCCAACTCCAGGACCATTTGGCATAGCTCCTCGACAACCTGTATAATGCGCTTGATCTGAATGGTTTCCTTGGTCAGAACGGAGATGGAAGAGTCTCGCTGTAGTGCCATCTACTCATTATTGATCTGTTGTTCACTAATCACCTGGAGGACATGGTGTTCAAGGGCACTCAGCTCTGCAATCACTCCATCCTGCAAGACATAGAGCGCTTCACCAGGGAGTGCTACCAAATTCAACCCTACTCCCTTTAGGGCTGTACTAGTGGGCCTGTCATCTTCGTTCTCTATGGTCAGTGCTCCATCAGGCAACACTATCGCGTTGGAGGCTTTTGAGCGTAGCATCTCAGCAGCCTCTGAAGTGCCGATAACAAGGTTGGTGGACACCATGTCATCCTGAGATGCACGAGTTTGTAGCTCCTGTAAACGTGTCTGGATAGCGCCCAAGATTATCTGTTGTTGCTACTCAAACTATTGTAGGCTTCAGCGGTGACATCCTGCACCATGTCACCGATGTCGTTGTTGGCTTGTGGGGGCCTGACCCAGGTTTGGATTTAATTACCCAAACAAATCCTTGCACTATTGGCCCTTTCAGCAACAGTATGCGGAGCACAGGGTGAGGTCTCACCCGAAGTAGTATGGGGGGGTGTTGGAACCAAGTTTTCGCACCCTCGAGATGTCTGAGGGGTTGATTTGGTCCAACTGTGAGTCCCTTCACGCAGGTTACTTCAGGCACTTCACTGGCCTTCGCGCCTTGATATATTTGCCTTTACGTATCCCTAACTAGGGGTTGTGGGGCTTTTGCACTGCTAGAGCAGCGATCTGTACTATTTCCCTAAGTCACAACCAAGACCTTACTTATCTTCTTATACCAGTTAGTTATCTTCGCATAAACGGATGTCTTATGTTATATTTACTTATTCATCACATTCATATGAGTTCACGCAGTGAATAAATAGTAAACTTGCAATTCATACCCAATAATACATAAAACGGGAAAAGACACACAAAAATATGGCAAAACTTCTCTTTTATTAATTCTTCCCATGGTTACAGACTCGATCTGCCCTGTGCACTCAGCTACAGGGGTTCACGCACTCAGCTGTGGACTACTAGGCCTCTGCACACTTAGCTGCAGAGCCTTCTCCTACTCTACGACACAAAGACACGACTTACACTTCGACTCCATGCTTCTTCAATTCCTTAGACTCATCATTCTTCATTGTTTTCTCTACACTTAGAGCCTCGCTCTATTTATACAATCCCATGGTCCGCGGACCATGGGCAGATCTTACAAGCCAACATTACATTACAAAAACAAGGGCGGACAACACTATGACTCTATTATGACTTCGTGCTCCGTGCCCACAATTCATGGAGTCTTTACGATGGACTTAGTCAAAACTTAGGCTTTAAGTGCCAAAACATGCCTTGGGGGGATTCCACGCCCAATAGGCCCCCAACACAAACATCGTGACTTGCCCTCAAGTCACTCTGTCGGAGCGGAGATCTTCTCACGGATACCGTCTAACTCTCCTTGAACAGCTACAAGGCCGACAGTGTACTGAGCGGCTGCCTGCTGAATCTCCTGTACACGTTCCGAGGCGCGGTGTCGGAACTGCTTCCCTGGATCTATTCCTACATTCCATGCATCTGTGCGATCTTGCCTTCAATTGTTGCTGTGATGACGAAGGCCTCATCGATCCAAGGTTGAATGCGCATCTTCAAAACTCCTTCTTGGTGTCATGTAGCATCCACTTACTCTTTCAACGCTTTGGCCTGTTTCATTCACGTGAGCCTTTGAGTGAGGGCCACTGTCTACGCGGTCCCTTTGACATTGTCATACTATTGCTAGAGCTCATGCACCTCTATCTCTAAGCGTTGGATGTTAGGGTCCTCCTGCAGGTTGGTGAGGACCTCGAATGACTCCTCCAACATTCTGGTGCAGTCTCTTACTACACTGCTGATCTCCTCCATACCCAATGTAATAGCACTGGTGCATTGTTCTCTTACTTCTATAGGAGTGGATGATTACGCCTTCAACTGCAGCTCTACTATCTGAAGGTTCAACTCCAGCTGAACCTTAGCCATTTCTTCTCATGCCTCGCGCACCCCTATTGCTAATCTTTGGATGTGTGCCTCTGTTGGTGCTTCTGCTAGGATGACGAACTCAGGGACTATCTGGAAAGCTTCTTCCTGTACCTATACCATCTGCCTATTCTACGACACAACCTCATCGCGCTACAAGCTCAACTACTCCATGTTAATATTCTTCTCACTCAGCACTCGCAATGCGCGACTCTCCCTAGCCCACAGTTCTGCAGTAATCCCATCCTGCAGAACATAGAGTGTCTCCCGTGAGAGTGCATCAATGTTGATCCATATCCCATTGAGTGCACTAATCGTAGGCCTATCGGCCTCATTTGTTGTAAACAGTGCCCCCTCTGAAAGCACTATTATGTTGGTTTTTCGAGCGCGTAGCATTTCCTCAGCTGCACTGCAAGGCTAGTCGAAAGAGTACCAACCTGAGGAGTGTGCACCTTCAACTCCTGAATCTGTGCTCAGAGGGCCCGCAACACAATCTGATTCTCCTCTACGAAGTTCTATAGGGCCTCGGTGGTGACGTCGCACACTATCTCTCCTATATTATGCCGATCACTAGCAGTAAGGGTGATCGGGTCGATCGACAGCTTGGATGCTTTCACTTTCTTGCGTGGCCCTGTCCGCTCACTCGGGTGCTGGAAATTCAATAGTGTTGACATTGTTTGTGGGTCCACGTCGCCCTCTTCTTCCTCTGTTTCCATTTCTTTCTCCTGCTCCGATGGAGGCAACTTTTGGGCCTCACACACCTTCTCTATTTCCTTCTGTGTTGTTGCTGTTGCGGCCTTTTTCTGTTCTACTGCTACCTGCATAGCTTCCCATGCCTCCTGTTGAGTATGGAGCATGATTCTTTAGAGGTCTTTGTTTCAGCCGGATGTATACCCCAGGAAGATTGTACACCCCTCCACGCGGGGGGATGCGGGGGGGACTTGTCCCCCCTGTGGGGGTTCGAGGGGGGTGATCCCCCCTGGCTAGGGGGTCCGGGGGCTAGCGGTCCCTCGGCAGGGGTTTTGGGGGTAGCACCCCTGAAGCTAAAAACAAATGTAAAATTGCCTTGTAAAAGTATAGTAATTTCTAGTCAATCTGGGCCGTTCATTAGGCGGATGATCTGACGATAGAACTTATGTTTAGTTTAGGTTTTTTGCCCTAAAAGGAAACCCTCTCTTTGTATGAGGCATTATGTATTCGAGGTTGTGTATAGATGTGTATTCTCTGAGCGAGAAGCAGAGAGGTGAGACTGTGAGAGAAAATAGAGGATATTACAGCGGATCTGTTGTAGGTTGTGTCTCTTCATTTTGCTAGATAATAGAAAGGAAGGGTTGGCTGTTCGGGGTGGACATAACCCAAACTAGGTGAACCACGTATATCTGTGTCTCTCTTGTTTAATGCGTTTTCTGTGTTTATATTTCTGTAATATTTTATGTGTTCCATTGCTCCATAATATTTAATTTCCTAACACCTCCTGCGCTTTTGCTTCTGCTGTTTCTTGCCTTCTTTTTTCTGTCAATTGTGTCATGCACAGTTTGGCCTAATCCTTCTTCTTCTGCATAGCAGACTCCTCCACTATAGCGATGTCTGGGGCGTGCCACTCCAGTGGCCATTTCTCCAATACATCGAAAATCACATCATCGGTGGCTATGAAGGGTAGTTCGCTCCACTTCTTTGCAGGGTCCTTGCGTGCCCTGAGGTATATGTGGTGGAAGTCCACTTCAAATTTTGCAAGACTTTGCAAGCTATTGTAGACAGTGGGTGATAACTACGACTTGTGGTTAATCCCCATTCTAACGTTCATCTCCATGAACACCTAGAATATCCTGCTGTGGCGGCTTTGGTTTGCATCCTTCGTGGCCCACAGCAAAGCGTACTTCACGGCCTCCAGGAGATCCCTTGTGATCGTGGGGAACTAGCTATCCTTTGGCAATTCCCCCTGCCACCAGCACTATGGACAGTAGAAGCCATGCATATTGGAATGTTTTTCCTTATTCCTCTGCCTCGTGGCAATTCTCCAGGAACTCTTTGCACAAGAATTTAGACTAGTTAAACTAGACCCCTTCTACACATTGTTCAGCAAGTGCCACTACTGACGTAGGTACCTCACCCGCGCGACACTTCCACATGGCCTTACTCGCCAGTATCTCAGTCGCCACCCAGATTTCTTTGTTGTTGATACTGGCGATTGTGTAGCCCCTCTTCTTATTTTCTAGGTTGTATTTCTTCTTCATGGCCTCTACGATGGCTATAATCACTGCTTTTCCCCTCCGAGATGTCTGTGGGGTCCTATCCTTTACATGGGAGTTGAGTAATGTGATGGATTAAGTGGTCCGTGATGGGGATGGACTCCTCCAGCCATAAAAAACCACCATGCACCAAGTAAAGCAGTTGCTTGATGACGAAGATCGTCACTAGGGCGTAGTGGGAATGCGACACCCAAAGTAGGTTTAATAACCTTGCCTTTTCCACTCTGCATAACCACTTTCATGGCTCCAATTTTATAACGCCTGCTGCATTGTTCTACTTGGGCTTCATGAGCTGCATGGTCTCTAGGTGAGGGAATTTCTCATGGTCAGTGAGATCCCAGTCTTCAAACTTCAAGTTTGGCACCCATCCCAAGTGTGTTCCCTCAAAGATGATGTCATCTAGGGGGAGCGAAATCTAGAGAGAGCTCTTGCTCTCGTTGAGGTCCTTGGGCACTTTTTCCTTCCCCTTCTGCGGGGGGAAATATGCAGGTAGCTTTGTTGGAGGGTGCACAGGCTTGGTTTCTTCCTCCATGCCCTCGTCCTCATCTTCTTCAATTATGAGGTCCTCCAGGTCTTCTTCTCCTCATCGGTTTCCAGGTTAACTGCTTTCCCTTTTTCCTCCATCGTTAATCTGGTGCGCGGTGGGTTTCGAGCGGACACACGCACCGAAATCATTAGTTGTTTGTCTTTCTTTGTCCTCAGCATGCGTGGTGACAGGGCCTGTGCGGCCTCTTCGGTGGTCATCTCTGCAATTTCCCTAGCTTCTTCAGACACTACCATCTTGCTCATCTAGAAATATCTCAATCACTCAATGAGGGGCTCAATCAACGCTTTGCATAAGGAAAACATGTCTCGGCTCAGAATACGCGAGGCATACGATAGCTCATATCACAAATGACTAAGTGTTGTTTGTTGGGCAACCCTTTGTAATTTATAGCATCTTTTGAATATGAATTCAACCATTCCCCCCAAATCCAGTCCATTAATGCTCTCTTGGCAGCAGATTTTCCCACATCTTGCCCATAAAGCGAATCTTAAATGCCTGTCGCCCGCTCCATTTGGTCTCAAGTCAAGCATCACATCGTTAATAGTGACTACAGTGGTCACTTTCCAGCCAACCAATGTGGCAGCTTAGTCCCCCTTGCATGGTCGCGAACCTTGTGATACTTTGCTCCTATGCACAGCTCCAACATCATGCAGCTCCCGGGCAGAGTAGTTTATAGTCTCGTGTCTCCTTTCAACTGCCTGGAGTGCTATCACTCTACTTCCCATAGTTAGTCAGGTGGCCGCACCACCTGTATGAGGATCCAACTGGTCATCCGTCACTTTTCCTAAAACAAATCCACCTTTTGGTTTTACTGTCTACGTTGCGCACTTTATCATATATAGCACGCCACCATGGGTGACCCGTTTAGTAATATGCTGTCCAGTCCAAGGAATCAGGTTGACCAACTCTCAACGGTAGTCCCCAAATTTGTCAACGTGATCATGCGCACCCTGTTTTATCACCGTGGTTTTCTTATCGAGAAAATCTTTCTTTATTTCGTCCTCAAGCTTCTTGACTTCCGCTTCCACCAAAGTGCTTTTCTCCCTTAATCGTGCCCTTTCTTTCATAAGTTCTTGGAGCCTAAGATCACCCTATCAGATTTCTTCCTCAGGTCCCAAGCATTCTACTTCGTTCAGCTATGCAATCCCTTCTTCCAAGGTTTCGTGAGTCGTCATATCTACTGGTGCTACTATGTGTGGACTAGGCATTTTATACTCTATGGGGATTACAGCATTCTCTCCATACTCCAGCCTCGGAGGCATCTTCTTCATCAGTTTCTTGCACGTTGTCCTATAATCCCATAGAATCGCTGGTACGCACAGGTCCCAATCAATCTATTGCACATCATATACCTTGTTCAGTGCTTCGCATACTTCGTTAAAGGCTACTACATGGATAAGATTCTGCACACTCATTGTTTCCATACTCCATTGTTGATCCAAATTGGATCCATAAAAGACTGTCAAGAACCATGACTGTATCAGGTCGGAGAAAATCTCTAAGGAAATCCAAAACAGTGATCAAAAAAACCCTGAACCAGTGGTAATGGTAGCCAACGTGGAACGACGACGACCTCGGTCAAAGCATGCTGACCGAGGCCCATGGAGACTGTGCGGGAAGCAAAATTAGCCCCTGGGAGCCTCGGATCGGGAAACAGAGGTGGCTTTTGATGCGCAATTAGCGCTTCAATGGAGGAAGCCTTAAGCACTCACTGGGTGAACAGGGTTGAAATGGAGGAATCCTTAAGCACTTGGATGCATGGCGAACCGGAGAATCGTGGGTGAAAAGGCAAAAGTGCTAAAAGGACAAAGGCGGGGCCTACACTCTGGAAACCAGAGATATTGAGCGGAGTGCCCTCAAATGATAAACAGTTTTAGAAGGAAGTGGAGTGATCCCACTCAACAATCGACGCGTGGTAGGTGGAGGTGAGAGAAAACCACCATTGATCGCGTGTTATCGGTCGAGCAGGTCAACCGCACAGGATGTGCGCACAACATTGGATATGGGGAATCCAGATCAGATGGTTGAGATTGCGCCTGATGGAGGAAGCAGAATCAATGAAGGATTAAGCTGTGTTTGTAAAGATTTGAGGGCCATTTGATCGCCGTGATGGAAGAAAGACTTCATCCACAATGAAACTGAAGAAATGAATTGACGAAGCAGGCTGGCGCTATTTAGAGGAGGACACGTGGCCACTTCCCGAGTGTTCATGCTGACGCTGAACAGGGAACTTTAAGCACAAATGAAGAAGGTGAATCGACCGAGGCAGAAGAGAAACCGAATGGGCATGAGTTCAAATGGCTAAAAGCCATGAACAGTGAAACAGAATACACAGTTGAACACTTAGAGACAAAACTAGAGAAGAAGGTAGTAAAGCAACAGCAGGAAGAGACAAAGGGCCGAGCAGACCAGTGGCAACATCAAGCACCAAAGCTTGAGAGATTCAAGCTATCCCATAGAGGAATCTGTCCAGGCTGAGCACCACGTTGGGCTCTTACCACTGTAGACCAGAAGGTCATAGAGATGGTAGGAAGAAGAAGAGTCTGTGTACTACAGTGGCTTGGGGAATCCAAGAACCACCTTGCCAAGCAAAATCTTCTTTAGGAGAACTCACATTGAGTCCCTGTATTGTAATTCTCTGCTTAAGGGCACAATAAAACAAGGCCACCGCTGGATGTTGGATCGGAGATGTAGCCTAGGAGAATAGGGTGAACTCCTTATTAAAATTCTTGTGTCTTTATGTTTGCTTACTGTATTTCTCTGTGTCTTTCCATTTTAAATGTTCTGTGTATTGGCGATCTGATCGATTCGTTGTTTCAATAACACAGAACACAGACCAGCACATGAGTCTGTAATACCTTTGTTTAATAAATATTTAACTGATGTCACTCATAGGGTGAATATCAGAGCAAGTGGTATCAGATCTGTTACACAAAAATATCGTCACCTTGATTATTTGCAGTCAGTGTAAGCCTATCATCACCTATACCAGCTTCCTAAGCAAGTCTTAAACCTCAGCTTTTCAAAACAAGCTTGAGAAAAGAGAGAAAGACATAAAAAAGGCAATATAACTCTGGTTCTGCACTTTCTCTTAGCTTTTCCTGTGGGCCCGCACCTTTTGTTCAAGATATATGCGTACTTATACGCTCTGTATGTAAAGGGGATGGTGCGTACCCCTGTAAAAGTCAAAAGGTGCAATTTTTATCTTAAAAAACTCATCTTGGGTTGATTCTAGAGTTTTCTAGGAGGATTTGTTACGTGGATTGTTCGCTCCAAGTGGTTCATGCATCCCATACAAGGAGGAACTAATCCCTTGTTGAGAGGAGCCTATCCCTTTGAAGGAGGACTCTATCCCTTGAAGGAGGAAGTTGGTAACTGATCTCCATTGCACTATAATTGAGGCATTGGGTCAGTGGCCAGGGGAGGTTAGAACTAAACTTTTGAGGGTAAATGCTGTGAATCAGAACTCTTCCTATTTGAGCTTAAGAGGAGAGAT
>APFE031591957.1:30075-75258 GCA_000404065.3 Pinus taeda
TTATCAACCTTCTTCTCCACGGTGAACTTTGGTTTCTCTCTTCCATCATCATCATCTGCTCGGCTTACCACCCACTTTCACTTGGTGTTTACCCTTTCTTGGAGTCACCGCTACAGTGAGTGGTCCTATTAGCTCGCCTATTGTCCTCTTTATGTCATGAGCAGTTCCATCATTACCGGAACCAGTTGATAACCTCTATACCACTCCTTCCTCTAAGAGGAGTTTTCTTTAATCTCTTTTAAGACTACTTAATTTAGAAAAGATTGCCGAGTGAACTTGTCTACTTCATGCTCGTTAAAGTACCTGAAGTGTCGTATACCTAGTATAAGTTTAACCCCTTTTTAGACTGGGATAGACTACCTATGAAAAGTGAATACCCTAGTCTACTTCGGATAGGAGGTTTCCCTGGTATGCTTTTATCTCTTTTTCGGGCTTGGGGGACAACTTTATGAAAAAGGAACTTATAAAAGAGAAGGGAGGGAGCATCTATTTCCATTAGTCATCAAAATGACAATGTCAATTGCATCGCCTTTGAACACGGCACCTGTCTGTCTCATTATCTTACAGTTGGGTTTTAGCTTGCTTAGGAGTCGTACCATCCATATGAATCTCTTTACTCCTATGTCTGGTTACTCTTTCAACCATATGGAGAATGATTCCTGTGTCCTTGCATGGTATTTCCTGGTGCTCATTAGTCATGTTTCCAAGTCACTCTTGTATCATGCCACTATGTGTTCAAGGGAAGTCCCAACCTGTGTTGACCATCTGCAGTAGCCTGTTGACCTTTTTTGAGTTGACCATCCTTGTGTCAGTTTTACTTCACCGTTTCATGACTTCATCCATTCATCACATCATCCTAGTCTATTACGTGTCGATTGATGGGGGATACATTACGACCCTCCTTCAACAAATCTTCTCCTGTCGACTTCAACTCACTATCTAGGAGCTTGATCTAGGAACTGGTAGTACCTTGGAGCTTGCAAACCTCAGTGGTAGGATTCCTCGCCATCGATAGTGGGTTTACATCATTGGCTCCTGATTGATCGAGTTCACTAGTGTTCAACAACAACTCATCTATTCACACTTAGTGGACTGTACTAGGTACCTTGGGGTCCATTTTCCTCATTGGTGGATTCACTCGCATCTGTTATTGGTTTACCTCATTAACTGGTAATAAGGCGGTTTCTACCATGCTCGACTTCAGTTCATCTATTCGCATGGTGTAGATTCATACATTGAGGTTATGTCAAAGACCCTAGGTTAGGGACATCTCACTCTTATATGGCATCCTTCCTAGACTACGTTGGAGTTATGTATCATTCATGTACTTTGAGGATTATCTTGAGACACTTCTTTGTCTGTCATGTGTCCATAGTCGTACTGATGTATACTGTGACATAGATCCACATTGTATTTGCTGGTGGCTATGCTCTATCTGTTGAGTCACATGGATCCACTGTGTATTTCTTCATGGCCATGTTCTATCATTTCATTTCATGGATTCACAGTGTATTCCATGGCAGTCATGTTCAATACTTTCTTATGACCAAGCATGGGTATGTCCACCTCAGGGATGTTATCAATAGAGTCAACACTTCAGAACTTGAGTTCCTTCTATCCAACTTTGTGGTCTTGGCTACTTCCTCCCATTTTGAGCATTGAGTATTATTGTAATGCATTTCGACCATCAGTTTCTCTTTTGACCTCATGCATTAGGGGGCATCTGTTATAACCCTATTTGCCACTCCATTATAGTAAGAGAAACCCAATATCAACTTACCTCAGTTGTTTGGCTTAAATGCATCCCCTTTCAACTTTTATTTTACTTATGTGAGATTTATCCCATAAGGGTGGAATTACATAATTGAGCAATTTCTCATAATTATTTCACCAAAATATTATACTTATGAGATAATTTTTATTTCATAATTGAGATAATTGAGAAAAATCTCATAATTGTGAAGAAGGTTTCTAGATTTTTTCATTCCCAAGGAGATCGACTTGACTCACTTTTGTATGATTTGGCTAGGGGTCCATTATTGTATAAGTTTCCTAACTTCTCAAGCCCCTAGGTGTCTAGATACATTCTCTTGGAGGATGGAATGAACCTTTATAATCTCACCAAGAGGGAGAAGGGGAGAGTATCTGCTATCTTAGGAGAGGAAGACCATATTGCAAGTTGGAGGAGAGGATCTTACTTGTTGAAGGTATACATTTGATGTACTTTCATTTTTATGTTAATAAAAAATTGTGTTCCTTTCCTTACATGAATTTGTGTTCATTATGTTATATGATCGTATCTATTGCTTGTGTTTGTGTGTAGGGATAGATATCTCGTGCAAACATGTTGGATTGCTTGAGTGGAGCACAAGATCTACATCGAACTCAAAACCCTTCCTCGACATGCAAGGATTCCAGGTGTGATCTCTTATCTTTATAGCATAAATCTAATTGCTTGTTGCATGCATGATCATTTGGATTGGGGGATAGTATTAGATTGTATTAGCCATTATATTTTAGTATCTGGTGATCTCAATCGGCCATGAGATCGTGGAGAAATATCTCCTTGAATGATTTAGCTGCAAAATGAGCAATTGTAACTCAGATCCCCTCATTTGGTTCACATGGAATGAAAAACAATCATCTAGTTTGGTACATTGACAACAATGAGAGGTCATAGTGATGTATGTTAATAAATTTAGCTTTAAGACAAAGTGGTAAGTCTCACGGTGGCAAGTCTGTTTACATTAGATCTAATTTGAGTATAGAATTTTTCTGTGTTGATCTTGTGTAAGAAATCAATATCATGGTGGTCAATTCATCGAGTAGTCTCAAGATCAATTGTGATCTAGTATGATATGGTCTGGTTCATATGGAATAATCGACCAAGTTAATGGTGTATTTTATGTTCTAGTGCATTAATGGCTATATTCTTTGCTTTGGTGTAGCAATGACTATATTCTATGTTCTAGTACATTAATGTCTATTTTCTTTGTTCTGAATGCGTGATCAAATGTATGATCTTGTGTGAATATCTTATGTGAGAGGGAAAATGCATATGGATTCAAACAATTTAATATTGAGGGTATGGATCCTCCGAGCTAACCAATGTGGCAAGTGTAGCTTGGAAGGTGTCTTGGGTTGCATAATCAACTGTGTGTGTGCTATATTCTCATGGATTGACTGCAACTTAACACAATCTGGAGCAATTTGAATAAACTTATTTCACCTGGTGGATCACTTGATAACATTTTTAATCATGTTGAGTTTGTAGAGATGATTTTTAAGGATGAAGGTATTGGTGGTAGGGTCAAAGACAATCAAATAAATTACTAATTGTTTTTGCTACAGGGCCAATTCTCACTCTGAAAAAGCGTGTTGAATGATCTACTTTTGTGGTCAAAATTTGACCATTGACCAATGGTGTGATAGGGTATGCACAAGCCATCATTGAATCAATATTGATCATTGTCTGACAAACACAATTTCTTTTCTTGCTTAAATATTTGGTTCTTTGGTCAAAAGTGAAGCCAGGGGTGTTGTTTGTTACATAATGCCTAAGGTTGCCTATGTGATCATCTGCCATAGCATGAAGATCGCTACTGTTGTGACCAAGGACAAAATTATAAATCATGTTTCAATTTGTTTCTATAACCATCTGCCACTATGAATAAGATCAGTGACTGCTATTGAGAAATAGTATCGCTGAGTGATTTGGTTACAAATGATGTACTAGCTACTATGATAGAATAAGTGTTGATACCAGAGTTGCAAGAATATTTTGTTGATGAATGAGAGAGAAAAATTTCTTTACTAACCAAGGAAGAACTTGTTTGCTGAGCTCTTTATTGCTTAGGATTTGTCTTACAAGAGAATATGTACTGTGATTTGCTACCAAAGAAGTTGATGATTATTGTGCAACTTGTTATCACTTAGAATTAAAATTTTATGTATATAGTCCTTTGTCCTAGTTAAATGTCAAAGGTTTGTGTCAAATGGTTTTCATTTCATATTTCATATTTACGATCGGGAGTTTCAAAGGTGTTCATTTTGAATTATGCTCTAATCCTATTATTTTTCCTCCATCATCATTGTGTTATAAGCCATGTCTTGTCTTATTCTATCCACCGAGTCTTTTTGTGATTTCGCAGTGTAGCCTCCTATTGGTCAATTTCGCAGCGTAATCATTGTTCAGTCATTTCACTGCGCAGTATCATCAAGCCGTTTCGTAGCGCATGATTAGAAATTTAAACTAACTGCGCTGCGAAATCGCGGATTCGTGCGTTTCGCAGCGAATATTACCTAAAGTGTCAGGTCTGTTGATGAGTCACTGATTCTGTCTACTCATAACAGTATGTGTACCTCCCGTACGCATGTCTAAACTCTCATTAGTCGTCACTCCACCCACAGAATTCTTAGAATGCACAGAAATATCATTACAACGGATTTTACCGTGCATGGATCGTTATGATGATCATAAGTGTACAGAAGTGGCAAGCCGGTGGATGATGTATTTGAAATTCAAGCGAGGCTAAGTTAAAAGAGAGGTGAACCATCTCGACCGGAATTGTTGAAATTTGACTGTGAAAATTTCCAAGAAAGAATTTGGCTGCGAAGATTTCAAACTGAAGATGGAAAGAAAGGAGCACAGGTCCGGCAAATGCCAAAGGAATGAACCTGAAGGTTTAGACATAACATTGAGGGACGAAGGCGTGAAGAAAGCTTTCAAGGATGCTGGATGCTGGAATTTCTGTAAGAAGCTGCAGGGTGGGCATGCTCAGGTAACCAAAGAGTTTCTTTTGAATTTCACCGGTTTAAATTCAAGAATAGGTATGTTGGAAGTTCAAGTGTCTCCGGAAGTTATAGCTGCTGTAACAGAGATTCCTAGAGGGCAACAAGAATGGTTTAAGAACTTTAAATTTGATATGAATCCATGCAAAGAGTTCTTAAAAGAGGCATATGTGAATGAGGACCTAACCAGAGCAGTGCTTAGGAACTATGTTAAGGAGCATTATGCCTTTCTTCTTACCTGTATTCAGAAATACTTAACATGTGAAGGCAGATATAATAAGGTCTACTCTTATCATTTCAAGTTGCTGTTACATTTTACAGGGAAGGCTTCCATTGATATTCCTTTTTACTTATTTCGCATTCTAAGTAAAATGTGTGATAAAGTGCAATTGAGAAAAGAGGATTGCGAGACTTCTTTATTCCACCATGGTTTAATTAAATTGTTGATTTTAGATGGCCTTCAGAAGATAGGTAGAGACTGGAATTCATTCATCTTCATGGCCGGTTTCCAAAGTAAAACAGGCCTTACTCCATAGCCAGTCAGAGAGCAACCAGTTGAAGAATTCACAATAGCTGAGCTTCAAAAGGAGGCCAGAGCTAAAAAGCAAAACAAGTCACAGCCTAAAAAACCAGTGAAACCCCTGATCATCAAAGAACAACCTCAGCAAACTACAAAAAGAAAGACTCAGGATAAGAAGGATGTAGCTAAAACAAGCAAAGCTGAGGCAGTTTCCAGAGTGAAGACAAGAAGTCAAATAAGTAAAGAAAAGGGAAAGACCACAGCTGTTGAAGAAAGCCCAGCATCTAAGGCAAGCTTGAAAGACCTATTAGAGGCCATTGAGTTGGAGCAAACTGAACCAGTGCCTATTGATTTGACACAGTCATCACCAGAAAGTGCCAAGAAGACCAAAGCCTCAAAAAGGCTTAAGTTTGATGAGCCAGCCCAGGAGTTTGTTTTCAAACCAAGAAGACCTTTAACTAGGAATTTTCAGCAGGTACAGGAAGCATTACCCAAAACAGAAGAAAAGGAAAAAGAAACACGACCTCAGCAAAAAAGCAGCGAAAGTAAAGCAACCACCACATCTCACAGAGATTATGTGGTAGCCATGAAAAGCCAAATAGAGGCAGCTGAGGAAGAAATTAATCAACTAAAGAAATCCGCTGAAGACTTGAAGGCAGAGCTAAGCCGAGTACCTGACAAATAAGTTCACTGTTCAGGAAAGCAGTTATGTCTCAAACTTTTGTCAAATTTTGCTTAATCTTGGTATTTTGAATATGTTTTAATCTCTGCTACATATATCCAAAATCAAAGGAGTTTTTACAATCAAGTAGCAGAGTGGTAAAAATCTCAGAAAAAAGGATAAACTGTTTAAACAGTCTCGCAGTTCCGTAGCGCGCTACGAAACTGCGAAACTACTGTAGGTGCTGTTTTTAATACAAGCAAACAGTTCGATAAGATAATCAGAGATTTTCAAAGGGATCACCTAAGTGACATGTAAGAGATCAAAAGAAGCTATCAGGCCATCCAAATTTTGACAGGTGTACCTTTAACAAAGGTGAAATGTTTTGACCTAAGTTTAAATTTTTTGGTTATAAAGTCACTTTATTATCACTGATTGGGGTTTGGAAGGAGCTGCATACGAAGAGTTTTGGCTTGCACACCTGTCCATCAAAGAAGCCTCCAGCACATCAGGAACATGGTAATGCTCTATATTCTTGGGCTATTAAAGAGCTAAAGGCATGCTGCTACATATTCGAACAGGTGGTGGAAGACTGGAACCGAGAAAAAACAGAGTATTTCTCCTAGCATCACTGAACCATTAAAGCATTCAGCATCCTAGGCCAGCATGGAATATTGGATACTCATCTCAGCCATCTCAGCTCAACTAAAAAGAAGACCAAATGTCTAGAATCAAGAAGGAATCATGCTACGAGGAAGATAGAGTTAGAGTTATAGTTAAATTAGGACTCTTTAAACTCCAGATTAAGAACTTTGTTGTATTTAATGATTAGTTACATAGTTGTTAAGTGTCATTAGAGATAAGGATCGAGTTATTAAATTCCCCTCATGCTGGAGGAGGAAACTCGAATTAGTTAGAAGTAAGAATGCTATAAATAGCTAAAACAAAGATATAACAAGGGTTGGATATTTTATAAAAAAACAGAGGACTATTTTAGCTTATGTGTGAACAGAATTTCAGTAATGCAAATGACTGCTTTTCTTCTCAGGATTCACAATGGATCTTCTTGTTCAAATGTGTGATGGTATATTTCTTTAATGTTCTTTAAACAATTTTACAAATGCATAATCACTCAGAATTCATTGATAATGCTCTGACTTCCTGTATGCCTTTGCAAACTGTAGTTTCATGTGAGTTATGTTTGAACATTTAGATGTAAAGTGCCCTGATTTCTATGAAAAGATAGTGCTGTTGTTTACGGAGATATAAGTGACTCCATAAGCTCAATGGGTATCAAGTAAATATTTTGTCCAGCCAGCATACTTGTTCATTGTATCATACAAGAGTTAGCCATCTTGTCATAGGTCAACAGTAATAATATTTGAGAGAGCCCTCTTAGGCTAAAGAGGCTAAGCTTTAGCCAAAGTCTAGTTTGAAATAGTTACTTGAAGTTAAGCCTGGTCTGCAGCCTTCCAGTGCATGATTTTGAGATAACACAACTATTGTAGGGTTTTGTATTCAGAGTTTGAGAAATAGTATTTGATGCTCAAAATATAGTTAGAGTTTGAAACTTATGTTTAAGATTGTTAATATTCTACTATTATTCTTTGATTACCTATTGTTATGAATGCGATCAATGGTTCTTGAATTTTAATAAGAAATGATGATTGATTTGGTTACAAGGTTTTGATATAAAAAACTAATGATATGTTTGTTGTTATATGTATTGATAGTCAAAAGTACCAAGTGAAATTCGAAGTTGATTACTCAAAACGTAATCATAGTTTGAACCTCATATTTAAAGTTGCTTATATGCTGCTACGAATGAGATCAAAGGTATGAATGAGCTTGATGATATGCCAATGAAGAAATCAAGTATTGAGCTAGTAAATTTGTTGTCGATTAACTTAGTTACAAGGGTTCATATGGGTACTTTACTAAGTATGATGTGTTAGAGAGTTGTTGTATTGCTGATGTCAAGTCTATTTTGATTAGAGATGACCATGAGGATTTATGTTGCTTGTTGAACACTAGAGCTACTGGATGAAAATCGAGGCTCTATTTGTTTAGCTCTTTATTGTCGAGATATGTTGTTCAACTTGATACTGTTATGTTGCTGAATGACATATTTGATTAGAAGTTAGGAGTTTTTCTTAGAGTTTGTATTGCATAGATATTTTATGATCAATTTTAATATGTTGATGAATGTTTGTGAAGCTTTTACTTGCTGAAGTGATTATCGAGTTAGAGATTGTTGACTATTTGGTGTACTAATGAAGTTGTTGATGGGTTAGATGAATACTATGTTGATGACTGAGTGAGAGTGTGTTATAGAGTTAAATCTCACTGAGACGAAAAATAGTTAAAATTGAGAGTTCATTTTGAAGTTTTTGTTAAAGGGAGTGGAACTAGTTTGAGAATGAGATGAAAGGGAGGTCCACGATGATTTTGGAGTTGGTGCTTCCAACTAGTGGGTGCAAACAAAACTAAATTGAGGGTGTAATTGTCCCAGGTTAAAATTTCATGTAATAAACGTTAATAAAGGCAAAATAAGATCATGATCATGGGACATGTATCCCAAGTTGAATGTTGGGCAAAGAACTATAGTAGGCATCACTTCGGGTTTATTAATGGCTAAGGAAATTGACTGATCTGTAGTTGAATGTTAGTTTTGCTGTGCTAATTTCAACTTCAGATTTAAAAACAAATTCTTGTCAATTGCTTCATGTGCAAGGTTCTCTTATGATGTTTGTGATTGAAAAAGCAGGTAAATTTATATCAAATTTTATGTTAGAATCCTGAGAAGAATAACATGAAAGACAAGTGCTGAACAAAAACAAGTAAATGTACAAACCATCAATAAGAACACTTAACACAATGTTTTGATAAAGGAGTTCACCTCTCCTAGGCTACATCTCCTTGGTCCAACTTTCATGGCTTGGGCCTCTGTATTTGCTCAAAATGGAAAAAAAAAAGGCTATTTACAATGCTCTACTGCTCCTGAAACTTGATTCAATGGACTAAGAGCATCCAAAAACCCCTATGATGACTCTTCAAGCTTTGTAATCAGACTCTGGCTGATCTAGGCTTGACCTCCTCTCCCAGTGGCCCTGGGCTTCATTAAACTTCAAAATCGAAAAATCATGTACATAAATGACTCTCTACCTCTAAAACCTATTCCATTGTGTTTAGAATGTCAAAATTAGCTAGGAACACCTTTTTCTGATCTCCATTTGGTCGAATTTTGTCCAAGTTATGACAAAAACTATTTTCTCCTGGTCATCCTCCACTAAAACTGGAGGAACTCTAGTTAGTCTCGCTAATTCTGGAGTTAGTGTTGAATTAGGAGAGTCCACCATATTTTCTGTCGAATTATACTGGATATTAATTAGTGTTAAGTGGAGTTTAATTAACTTTTAAACCTGGATTAACGAAAATCCGCATTTTTACTGACCATCACACTTAACTACTGGCGGTCTTCGCTTGACGTGGTCACATGTCGCATTAACTGTGAGTGGTTTCAATGGTGGTTACTTGCAAAATTTTCGTGGTTCTTAAACCATTTCCCTGGAGGTTTATGCAGAACTGGGAACATGCGGTGGCATAAATGTTGTAGTTGGCGGTTATCATTGGAACTGCCCACTAGCTGTTATCGTAGCCCGACGGTTATGTAATGCGTGTTCACATGGGACAATAAACTTGTAGTTTCATTTGTGTAGCCTTCGAGGTAAAAATTAACCATTGGTTGACCACTGTGGGTTGGTTTCCATGGTCACATGTCAGTGGTAACTGCCAACGGTTTTTCTGCCAACTCCACCTGGTTAACATAACAAATACAATTTCGAACCATTGTATTGTAAGACCCACACATATGGCACAAAAGTAACACTTGTGGTTTTTGTAGAGGAGGTCGCGTGGTTGAACCCCAGTGCCTCCATAAAAATTTTGATATAGCGCCCAACGGGTCCTTTGGGGAGGGACATGTGGCGGCCTTTGGGCTTGCCACTTTCCCCTCCTCATTGGACCACCTTCAAACCAATGAAATCTCACCACATCACCAAAATTGCAACCAACCACAACGTGACAATTTTCATAACCTTGTTGGACCGTTAACTAAAGTTAAACTTTCCCAATCACCTGCCACGTCAGCAGTACAGACTGCAGACTGTGCAGTGACTAGATTTTTTTTTTTGTTTGCAAAATTTCTTTGTATGGAAAAGTAGATAACAAGCTCTATCTTCCTCATATGAACTCCATTTTGAATGAAACAAGTTGAGTTGGGATTGTTTTGAGAAGACAGACATGCTCATTCAGGTTTCACACACTTCTGATCACTTTGATTTTTGAGCTAATTTTTGCCCTTAATCCAGATTCCGATCACTCCTTCCCACTGACAGGATTTTGGACCCAAAAAAGTTGGTTATCTGATGAGAGATTAATACTCTTATCTTTCCCAAGTTCTATCAACTGATTATACTTGAAAATTCTCCATGACAACCACTTGGGTTCATTGACATGCCTTGCCTTGCAAATGGATATGTCCCTCAACCACTGTTCTCCTTTTGATGCTGATCCAATCCAACACTTGTTGGACACTTTCTAGCTACAAAATACCTTTGATGTACCACATCGATCCCTCTGTGCTTGGAAAACTGATACAATTTGATAACCTTCCCACAAAGCATCTTGGCATCAACACATACAATGGTCTTCAATGGATGCAAATTTATGGCATCTCGTCCATTTTCATTTCTTGCCTCTATCATCCTCAAGTTCAACATGTTACTGATGTCATGATTTTCGAATGAAAGCTAAGCATGAGCATCTTTCTCAGGAGTGGACCTTCCAAAATCATGGGACATCTTGTCATAAATACAACCATTAAATGGAAAAACACATTATACAAGAAATACAAATCAATGACCTCTTCTTTTGCTCCTTCAAAGCAACAATTGTCACATCATGTAACATCGCCATGTACTCTTGAATCCTGGTGTACAAACCATCGACTAACACAAGTCAACAAAACATCATCGACTAAACATAAGTCGAAAAAAATACTTCTTCAAGCAACTAACTTGACTTGAGAGCCAAACATAAGCATGTATAACAACTTGACGATTCTTTGTATAAACAACAAGAATTTCACATCTCATGCAATAATACGTCAACATCTCCCTTTCATCTTTGGAGATAAAATCAACTCTTCGAAGTTGATATGACATACATGTGACAACAATCGACACAAGTCGACACTCATGCATGTATCCAAATACAATGAAACTAGCAACAATTCCATTGTTTACACACACACAAACTCTCACGTATGTGTACAATTCAACTCTCCCTCAAGTGAAAACACAAGTACAATAAGCCCAAAAACATGTATGGGTACATAATAGCTGAATTGACAAATTTGTTGCAAATGAAGTGAGTAACATACCCCACTTCCACACACCTTCTTGGCAAAAATATGAAATATCAAGAATGCATTCACATACAAACCTATAACCACAAATTGCCTTGTTCGTTGCATTTAAGCGAGTCAAACAAAACTCCAATTTCAACATCTTGCATCATACAAGTTGCAACATACTTTCAACAAGAAAGTAATGCGTTCATAAGGCAAAGAAATGCATTTTTAAGGCAAATAATTGCATATATCAACAAAAGAAATGAAATCCTTATTTGGTTAAGAAATCAAACCACCTTGTTGGCATTATGATACATGTGTTGTACTTGATGGAAACCCACTTGTAGTAGAACAAATCACTTGTATATGGTAACTAGATGAATCTACAGGAGAGTTATCAGATGTGACAGAATGCATAGCAGTTGTGTTTACAGATGTGATAAAATGTAGGGCAGTTCAAAGGAATTAGTTCAAAAGTAATGTACAATGGAAAATCACAATGCAACAAGTATATTCAAAGGTAATAGGGCATTGGTATAGAAGAATAGGAAGATGGAACTAAGGTCTACTGATCAGGATGAAGAAGTTGAAGGAAAAGGATGGTGTAAAGCAATTTAAGATGTATACACAGGTCCCCTTAGTCAAAATAGCGTATACACACTGGTTCACAGAACAAAAGAAGCATATACGTATACACACATTTTCACAAGAGGAAAAGAGCATACATGTTGGAAAATCAAGGAAATTCAAGAGTAAATAATACCAAGGGTCAATACCATGGTATTAACCCACAATATTGAGTGGATTAACGACTATTTGATCCCATGCAAGAATACCATGGGTCCTAAGTGGTTTTGGTCTGAGGTATTGAGAAAGGCCTAAAACTATATAAGGAGGAGAAGATCATAAGGCCGGAATGTGCAAGTGAAAGGGTTTCTAAGGAATAATTCTATCTGAAGTATATTTTATGTTGTAGGGGCTATGTTTGTGATTTGATCTGAAATATTTTGTGCACCTTGAATTCAATGTTGGATCAAGATCATGAGACCTGAAATGACTTATCATTGAATGATCTGATATTGGTTGGTCTAGATCTGATTATGTACACCTATTTTATTCTTTTAATGCCATGATCTGGGTTTTTCTGAAGTTCGAAATAGCATCGAAGTTATGAGTTAATATTTGAAAATCTATATGTTGGTTCGTGTCGGTAAAAGTGCGTGTACACATAGGTTCTACTCTTCCAGGTAGCGTATGCAAAGGAAAATCCTATTCTTCAGATCTGACTAATCTATTTGATCAATTTTGTTGTTTTACTGTTGTCTGCCAATGAAGTCTTATTAGATATGAATGTAAAACTGAATGCATAAGGAGTTTGGTATCTGATTGATTGATTGTATAAGTGATAAGGGTGATCTCTGCTACTACCTGTTTAAAGCTCTGTAAATTGACAATAAATGTTTGAGTATATTACTGGTTGGTACATATTTGATTAAGAAATTTTATGTTTTTGTAGTTTTGAAGGTATATGCAGGTTTGATTAAAGGAAGTAGTGTATACACATAGGTTGGGTTCAGTACAGTAGCACATACATTTTGACACATGATTTTTGAGGTTGCAGCTGGTTCTGAATGATGATGTAGGTTTCTGGGTTCTGCTCTGTGTTCTGGTGACTGTGTTTTGGTGACAGCGTTCTGAATGTTCAAGTTGATTGATTGTGATTAACTTAAGTGATGATGGGTTTTTAGTGATTGGTTGTATTACAGTGGTGATTGATTTTGAGCTTCAATGTTGCTGATGGGTATAGAATGAAAAGTTGATGAAATATGGCCTACATATTGTGTTGTTGTGTACCGATAGTATCTAGTCTGAAAATTTATGAAATTTGGTCCCTGGAGGATACTGAGGGTTGGAGTCTTCAGTGAGGAAGTCAAAGCTTCCTACTAGTAGTGGCTGGTGACTTGATCAGGGGGTTGGAGCTCCCTTCCAATAGTAGCTGGAGAGCTAGTGAAGGTTGTATCCTTCTGTAGGTCAGTGCCTACGTACTAGTAAACATATCAACTAGTGTAAGGGCTAGGGGTTATAGCTCCCTTCCAATAGAAGCTAGAGAATGAGAGAAGGTTGTAGCCTTCTACAGGTGGGTTCCTGCGTACTGGTATGAGTATGCACCAGTACAAGATTGTAAACAAATTATTCTTTATATTAAAAGAAGACAAAGACAACATCAACAGGTGGTTTTTCTCTCACATTGGGTTTCCACCTTAAATATTGGTGTTCATGTGTGATGCTTATGTGTGATGATTTATTCTGTTATTACTGCACATGGTTACTGTTTAATGTTTAATAAAGTACTGATGCATTAATTAAAGATCAAAAAATGATGAATTAACTGAATCATAAGTTCACTGGATATACTTTGGTTGCCTTAAGAACAATTGCATGCACACATGAGTTCCCTTCACTAAAGTAGCATATACAAATCTAATTATGGAAATGAAAAATTTATTGATTTGTAAATACTGATTCACCACTCCCCTCTCAGTATTATTTCCAACAACTGGTATCAGAGCATGTCCTTTGGCAGAAGCTTGATCGCTTGAAGGAGATCCGTAGTATCAATAGGAAAGAAGCAAAATAAGAAAGCACCTCAAAGGAAGAAGACATCTCAAAGGAACGGTGACATTGAGAGAGACGATTGGCTATTATGTGGAAGCAACTCTTTAGATTCAAAATAACCTCAGAATGAAGATGAACAAGCAAAATAAATATCAAGTATGAATTTTTTGTCCTCTGATGATACATTTCTCTGTTCATTTTAAGATAATGAAAGTGACAGTGAAACAAATGAATTTGCTCTTATGGGTGAAAGAGAAAGAAATCAAATAGAGGCAGAATTTAAAAATCTCATAGACACAATTATAGATCAAAAAGATCTAATTGATAAAAGGTAATGTGCCTACAAAGAAGAAGTTACTAGGTTAAAAGCCCAGTTGGAGGAAGGAAACAAAATAAAGAAGAAATACAAAGAAAAGGAAGATCAAAGTCAAAGGCTGTAGGATGAAGTGACATCATTGAGAAATGAAGTGAATGAAAATTTCACAACAACCAAGGAACTTATAGAAAGAACCAACTACTGTGAAGGTCTTGAAGCTGTGGTCATTTCTCCAAAAGAAGATCTCAAAAATTCAAATAAGCAGAATGAAGAACTACTCCAAGCATTTGAAGAACAAGAAAATAAAGTTCTCGAATTAAGGCAACAAGTGTAAGAATGAAGAAAAGTTGAAGAAATCATGAAGAAGCGGTATCTTGAAAAAGAAGAGCAATATCAGGTTGAGGTAAATATCCTAAAAGTTAAATTAGAAGAAAAGAATAAACTTCTATGATTTCAAGATAGTACTAAGAATTTGGATGATATTCTTAGTAGTCAAAGGTCTCCTGCCACCAAATCTGGTCTTGGTTTTCATGAAACTGTAAAAGCTAAGTCTAGCTCACAAACTGAAGCAAGGAACTCTAGTGCAAAATTTGAAATGCTCAACAAGGAGATAAGAGGTCAACCCCATCAACAACCAAGGAAATAAAGTCTTCAAAGAAAATCATTTACTCCTAACTATGGAAGTGTTAATCGATTCTTTCATCTAATGAATAATGTTGAATGTTTTATATGTCATAATTTTGGACATGTTGCAGCCAGATGTAGAAGTAGAATGGTTCAAGCTAACAACAATCACACAAAACGATCATCAGATTCTAGGTACTTTAAGCGATATTGTTTTTCTTGCAATATGTTTGGTCACGAAGCCATTGATTGCTATAGAAGGAATATGAAACATATAAGATGTTATTCTTGTAACAAGTTTGGGCATATAGCAAAAAATGTAGGAGAAAATTTCAGCCAACATACAAAAAGGAGCAAACATCATAACACTCCAAGGTATGGAAGAAGAAGTCAGAAAGATGTGGCATAGCTCAATATACAAACAAAATAAACTCAGAAGGAACTGAAAGTATGAAATTTTAGTGTCCTAATTATCATACGCAGTTATCATGAAGACAAGTCACATATATATGAGAGTTCAAAGCTGCACAATCATGTATGTGTTGGTTTGATGAAGAAGCTATGGGACAAACTCAAGAAAATGGGTCTGATATGGTTCAATCAATTATCAATTATCTTTTCTTTTCTGATTGATGATGATTACAGTCTTTTGATGATGATTATAGTTTGTTGATGATATGTAGAAGTGATTTTCACCCTCATAATTTGTTGATGACTTGATGTATAACTAGTTGATGATGATGACTTGATGTATAACTAGTTGATGACGATGACTTGATGATCCTTACTGATTTATGCAATGATTAGATCTCTTAGTAAATAATTGACACAGGTTCAAAGGGAGAATATGCCATGCTTCTAATAATGCATTGTTGTAATTATGCTCAGAAGTATTTGGTACTTATGTTGTGGAAGTTTTTAAATGATACACCATGCTATGCTGCAGTTATGAGTTGCCTATGATAAAGTCTCAGATGATACTTGTATTGCTTGAGGTTACATAGTTGTTATTCAAATCATATTTATGGACGAGAGTAGATGACTTTTTGATGATGCATACAATACATATACATGGTGATATTCATAAGGACAAGGATAAGAACAAAGCTTGAGTACACAACTTCATGATGATAAGAGTCACTCATTTCTTTTATGCTACTGACATCATGCCTTCAAAGATGTATAAAGTTCATTTGGTGCAAGATTCACATAGTTCTTGGCTATCACATGATATACTAGTTGAGGATTGTTGATATTGATGGTATCAAGAAAGTTTGACAAATGACTGTGATCTCATGGTTTTATTTTCACATTAATGAGAAGCTAGATACATATTGCTATCTCTTTGATGGATACACATTATGCATATTGATAAATATTGTTGGTTAGCCAAGCGAAGGTGATATTGTAGGTTTCATGAAGACATATCTATTTGGAGACATGGCTTACTTAGTCACATAATGATGATGACTTCTTACTTATGATGATAGGTTTGATACTCATATATGTTGATTATTGTGGTTGATGCTTATCAGATGTGGGATGTTTCCTATTGATGATACATGGTTGATATATTGAGGGTTCTTGTGGAAATATCATGCAGTTCTTGATGATGATGCTATGATCATAGATTATGACTATGGTGTTTTCACACACATATGATATGATGTGAATGATTTTATGTTACTGTTGGAAGATATGACATATGCTTAGTTGATTCATCGAATGATATGATAAGGCTATTTCTACTAAGGAAACAGAGCAAGTTGATATTGATGAGATCAAGAGGATGAGTTGATATCTATATGCAGCATACTTTGTCACAGGTTGATGATAATTACATTGTCATATATTGGGAATTAATGATAGACATATATAGGTTGTTGGTATGGATGTTGCTAATAGATGCTTATGGTGCAAATCATACATGGTGTATGATAGTTGCTGATGACTATCATGGTCTTGTTTAGATCTTTGGTCTATGTTATAAATGTCATGTATATCATTCGATGAAAGGTCATATAAAGACCCATGATTTAATAATACGTCTCTGTTTGTTGTAGTCTTTTAATGAGTCCTTCTTGGTCATATGATGTAATTTGTACCCCCACTATGCATGGGAAGGATGATGTAATAATTTCTATATTTTAGTCATGTATAAACAATTGGTATATCCCCACTTGGTTGGGTAGATGAGTCAAATTTGGTATACCCCCACTTGGTTGGGAGATTGATGTATGTATGAGTCATTGGTGATAGGAAGGTCATACTCACATAGTTGAGTTATAGAGTCATGTTATTCTTTTGGAAAATGTTTTTTGCAGACTCTGCATGTGCTCAAGGGGAGCATGGATGGTATAGTGCATCTTAGCATGTACAAATGGGGAGTTTAATGAGAGAATTCAGCATATGTCTAGGGGGAGCATGATCAATGTTCATAATCAGCTATTCAGATATGAAAGTCTTCATTTTGGTCAGCCCTTTACCCTTGATATCAAAGGGGGAAAGTATCTTGGTTTTCCATTTTCCCTTGATGTCAAAGGGGGAGAGTATTTTGGTGTTGCTTGTTATATCTAACAGTTTCTATAGCTTGTAGTAATCAACACCAACATGGCTGCCATCAAGTCCAAAGGGGGAGATTGTTGGCATTATGATACATGTGTTGTACTTGATGGAAACCCACTTGTAGCAGAACAACCCACTTGTATATCGTAACTAGATGAATCTACAGGAGAGATATCACATGTGACAGAATGCATGGCAGTGGTATTTACAAATGTAATAACATGCAGGGCAGTTCAAAGGAATCAGTTCAGAAGTAATGTACAATGGAAAATCACAGTGTAACAGGTCTATTCAAAGGTAACAGGGCATTGGTATAGAAGAATAGGAAGATGTAACTAAGGTCTACTGATCAAGATGAAGAAGTTGAAGGAAAAAGATGGTGTAAAGCAGTTTAAGATGTATACGCAGGTCCCCTTAGTCAAAAACGTGTATACAAGTTGGTTCACAAAACAAAAGAAGTGTATACGTATACACACACTTTCACAAGAGGAAAAGAGCGTACATGTTGGAAAATCAAGGAAATTCAAGAGTAAAGAATACCACGGGTCAATACCATGGTATTAGCCCACAATATTGAGTGGAGTAATGACTATTTGATCTCGTCCAAGAATACCACAGGTCCTAAAAGGTTTTGGTCCAAGGTATTGAGAAAGGCCTAAAACTATATAAGGAGGAGAAGATCATAAGGCTAGAGTGTACAAGTGAAAGGGTTTCTAAGGAATACTTCTATCTGAAGTATATTTTATGTTGTAAGGGCTATGTTTGTGATTTTATCTGAAATATTTTTTGCACCTTGAATTCAATTTTGGATCAGGATCATGAGACCTGAAATGACTTATCATTGAATGATCTGATATTGGTTGGGCTAGACCTGATTATGTACACCTGTTTTATTCTTTAAATGTCATGATATGGGTTTGTCTGAAGTCTGGAATAGTAGCGAAGTTATGAGTTAATTTGCAGATCTATATGCTGGTTCGTCTCAGTAAAAGCACGTGTACACATAGGTTCTACTCTTCCAAGTAGCATATACAAAGGAAAAGCCTATTCTTTAGATTTGACTGATCTATCTGATCAGTTCTATTGTTTTACTACTATCTAACAATGAAGTCTTCTTAGATCTGAATGTAAAACTAAATGCATAAGGATTTTGGTATCTGATTGATTGATTGTATGTGAGAAGGGTGATCTCTACTACTGCCTATTTAAAGCTCTGTAAATTGACAGTAAATGTTCAAGTATATTATTGGTTGGTACAGACTTGATTCAAAAGTTTTATGTTTTATTATTTTTGAGGATATACGCAGGTTTGATTAAAGGAAGTAGCATATAGATGTAGGTTGGGTTCAGTAAAGTAGCACATACATTCTGATGCATGATTTTTGAGCTTGTAGCTGGTTCTGAATGATGATGCAGGTTTCTAGGTTCTGTTATGTGTTCTAGTGATAGTTTTTTGAATGTTCAAATTGATTGATTGTGATTTTCTTCAATGATGATGTGTTTTCAGTGATTGGTTGTATTACGATGGTGATTGATTTTGAGCTTCAATGTTGTTGATGGGTCTAGTATGAAAATTTGATGAAATGTGGCCTGCATATTGTGTTGTTGTATACCAGGAGTATCCGGTATGAAAATTTATGAAACATGGTCCCCGAAGGATACTGAGGGTTGGAGCCTTCAGTGAGGAAGTCAAAGCTTCCTATCAGTAGTGGATAGTGATTTGATTAGGGGGTTGGATCTCCCTTCCAGTAGTAGCTGGAGAACGAGTGAAGGTTGTAGCCTTCTGTAGGTTAGTGCCTACGTACTAGTAAACATATCAACTAATACAAGACCTAGGGGGTTGTAGCTCCCTTCCAGTAGAAGCTGGAGAACAAGAGAAGGTTGTAGCCTTCTGCAAGTGGGTGCCTGCGTACTGGTATGAGTCTGTACCAATACAAGATTGTAAACATATTATTCTTTATATTAAAAGAAGACAGAGACCACATCAGCACATGGTTTTTCTCCAACATTGGGTTTCCACCTTAAATCTTGGTGTTCATGTGTGTTTCTTATGTGTGATGATTTATTCTATTATTACTGCACATGGTTATTGTTTAATGTTTAATAAATTACTGATGCATTGATAAACGATCAACATATGATGAATTAAATGAATCATAAGTTCACTGGATATATGTTGGTTACCTTAAGAATAGTTGCATGCACACGCGAGTTCCCTTCACTGAAGTAGCATATACAAATCTGATTATGGAAATAAAAAAGTTATTTATTTGTAAATATTGATTCACCCCCCTCCCTCAGTATTATTTCCAATGCACCTCTTACCAAACCATTTCCATGGTGCTTCTTTCAGCTACACATCATCTTGTGAATCATCTTGAACCACATCAATTATGGAATATCCTTTTCCATTCTTGCCAAAGTCTCTCTCTACCTTCTTCAAATGTCATGGATGAGTTGTTGGATTTAAAGTCCAATAGTTGTCTCTCTCTACCTTCTTCAAATGTCGTGGATGAGTTTTTGGATGCAAAGTCCAACAATTGTCTACAAGATGACCCTTCTTATGGCAACGAGTGAAAAATAATTGCATCTTCTTTGCAACATGGTTTCCGTTATCCAATGGACCTCTGCTTTGCTATCTCTTGTGTTTTGAAATTTTCTTATGTATGGCTATCCTCTTCCAACACCTTGAAACAGTATGGTTATTCAAACCACAAAAAGAACATGTAAATTCTCTTCAATTCTTGTGTAAAGATTTACCATGTTTATCATAATCAAAAGAAACTTGATTAAAGGCAGATTTATACCTTGCACATGCACCTTTGTCGCCTTCTTGAGGAGGTGAATTTGATGAGGTAGTGGCTCTCTTTGGAATACCAACAATGGTTTCAATGACCTTAGATCTTTCATCATCCTCTTGTTTTTCCTTTCCACTAATTACATGCTTATGAGCATCTTCTTGCAAAGCGGGTCTAAAACTTTTGCATTCCTCATGAACACAAACTTCACAATCTTGAGGTAATGAACATGTAATGAAAGTCCTTCTTGTAACACCTTCATGTGCCTCCTCAGCCTTGGAGCATTCTCCATCATATTGTCCATAACCAAGACCCAAATACCTAGGCCATTCCTCAACAACAATTGGCTCAACTATGCATTGTGCATGTGTGCCTAACCCTTTACCTTCATAGCCCATCTTCATTAATAATTTGGACCCTATTCCTCTAGTGTGTCTTTCAAAAGCACCAAAACATTCATTTTGAGAGGAAATTGAGGATAAATTTGAATTTCCTACCTCATGTTCATGCACATACTTGGCTAGGGTTTCCTTGGAATCATAGAGTAAAATCTCCATCTCATGCATCTTTTCAAGAAGCTCTTGCTTCTCCTCCTTCATGGGCATAAACTCCTCTTGAAGTATAATGTTCTCCTTCCTATCTTCAATAATCTCTTGTGCCATATCTCTCACAATGAAAAACTCTTGCAACATCTCTTCATAAAAGAATCTTGCTAATGAAGAGAGATTAGAGACATCACTTCTTGAAGCTACCATTGCATAAACTTACACACTGTTAATTGTCCTTGCACAAATCTCAAGCAATCAATAAAAGAAACCTGCTCTGATACCAACTTGATCTGTAGCTGAATGTTAGTTTTGCTGTGCTAATTTCAACTTCCTATTCAAAAACAAATGCTTGTCAATTGCTTCATGTGCAAGGTTCCCTTATGATGCTTGCGATTGAAAAAACAGAGAAATTTATATCAAGTTTTATGTTAGAATCATGAGAAGAATAGCATCAAAGACAAGTGCTGAACATAAACAAATAGCATCAAAGACAAGTGCTGAACATAAACAAGTAAATGTACAACAAACCATCAATAATAACACTTAACACAATGTTTTGATAAAGGATTTCACCCCTCCTGGGCTACATCTCCTTGGTCCAGCTTCCATGGCTTGGGCCTTAGTATTTGCTCAAAATGGAAAAAAGTGTTGTTTACAATGATCTACTACTCCTAAAACCTACTTCAATGGACTTATAGTATCCAAAAACCCCTAAGATGACTCTTCAAGCTCTGCAATCGGACTCTAGATGATCTAGGCTTGACCTCCTCTCCTGGTGGCCCTAGGCTTCATTAAACTTCAGTGTAGAAAAAACACATACAAAAGTGCCTCTCTACCTTTGAAATCTGCTCCATTGTATTCATAATGTCGAAATTAGCTAGGAACACCTTTTCCTGATCTCCATTTGGTTGAATTTTGATCAATTTATGAAAAAAATTGTTTTCTCCTAGTAATCCTCCACTAAAACTGGAGGAACTCCATTTATTCTTGCAAATTTTGGAGTTAGTGCCGAATTAGGTCGGTACACCATCTTTTTCGCCAAATTAGAATAGAGATTAATTAATGTTAAGCAGAGTTTAATTAACTCTTAAACCTGGATTAGCGAAAATACACATTTTTACTAACTGTTACCCTTAACTGTTGGTAGTCTTCACTTGACGTGGTCACATGTTGCATTGACTATGAGTGGTTTAAATGGATGTTAGTTTAAAAATTTGCATGGTTCTTAAACTATTTCCCTGATAGTTTATGTGGAATTGGGCACATGTGGTGGTATAAATGTTTCAGTTGGCAGTTATCGTTGGAACTGCCCGTTAGCCATTACTGTAGCCTGACTGTTATGTAATGCACGTTACATGGGACAATAAACTTGCAGCTTCGTTTGTGTAGACACTGGTGTAAACGTTAACCATTGGTTGACAGCCATGGGTTAGTTTTCATGGTCACATGTCGGCGGTAACTGCCAATAGTTTTTCTGCCAACTCCGCCTGATTAACATAACAAATACAATTTCGAATCATTGTATTGTAAGACCCACTCGTATGTCACATTGGTAAGACTTGTGGTTTGTGTAGAGGAGGTTGTGGGGTCGAACTCCAACACCTCATAAAAATTTTGATATATCACTCAACCGGTCCTTTAGGGAGGGACATGTGGCAGCCTCTGGGCTTGCCACTTGTCCCCTCCTCATTGGACCGCCTTCAAACCAATGAAATCTCGCCATGTCACCGCACTTGCAACCAACCACAACATGACACTTTTCATAACCTGGTTGGACCATTGACTGAAGTTAAGCCTACCCAGTCACCTGCCATGTCAGTAGTACAAATTGCTAACTGTGCAGTGACTGGGCCTTTTTTTTTTTGCAAAATTTCTTTTGTTTGGCAAAGCGACCAACAAGATCTATCTTCCTCATACGAACTCTGTTTTGAACAAAATGAGTTGCGTTGGGATATTTTTGATGAGATGGACACGGTCATTCAGGTTTCACATGATTTCAAATACTTCTATTTTTGAGCTAATTTACCCTTAATCCAGATTTTGATCACTCCTTCCCACTAACAGGATTTTGGACCCACAAAAGCTAGTCATTTGATGAGAGCTGAATACTCTTATCTTTCCCAAGTTCTATCAACTGATTATACTTGAAAAGTCTCCATGAAAACCACTTGGGTTCACTGGCATGCCTTGTCTTCCAAATGGCTATGTCCCTCAACCATTGTTCTCCTTGTGCTGCTGATCCAATTCAACACTTGTTGGACATTTTCTGGCTGCAAAATACCTTTGTTGTACCACATCGATCCCTCGGTTCTTGGAAAACTGATACAATTTGATAGCCTTCCCACCAAGAATCTTGGCATCAACACATACAACGATCTACAATGGTTGCAAATTTCTGGCATCTCGTCCACTTTCATTTCTTGCCTCTATAATCCTCTAGTTCAACATGCTAGTCATGTCATGATTTGAGAATGAAAGCTAAGCATGCGAATATTGTTCAAGAATGAACCTTCCAAAATCCCATGACATATTGTCACAAATACAACCATTAAATGGAAAAACACATTATGCAAGAAATGCAAATCGACGACCTCTTCTTTTGCTCCTTCAAAGCAACAATTGTCACATCATGTAACATCGCCACGTACTCTTGCATCTTGGTGTACAAACCATCGACTAACACAAGTCAACAAAACATCATCGACTAAACATAAGTTGATAAAACATACCTCTTCAAGAAACTGACTTGACTTGAGAGCCAAACATAAGCATGTACAACAACTTGATGATTCTTTGTATAAACAACAAGAATTTCACATCTCATGAAATAATACATCAACATCTCCCTTTCATATTTGGAGATAAAATCAACTCTTCCAAGTCGATATGACATACATGTGACAACAATCGACACATGTCGACCATCATGCATGTATCCAAATACAATGAAACTAGCAACAATTCCACTATTCACACACACACAAACTCTCATGTATGTGTACAATTCTTCAACTTTCCCTCAAGTGCAAACACAAGTACAATAAGCCCAAAGACATGTATGGGTACATAAGAGCTGAATTGACAAATTTTTTGCAAATGAAGTGAGTAACATACCCCACTTTCGCACACCTTCCTGGCGAAAATATGCAATATCAAGAATGCATTCAAAAGAAATGCATTCAAATACAAACTTGTAACCAGAATTGCCTTCTTTGCTGCATTTAAGTGAGTCAAACAAAACTCAACTTTCAACATCTTGCATCATACAAGTTGCAACATACTTTCAATAGGAAAGTAATGCATTCATAAGGTAAATAAATTCTTTTCGCATCTATCAACAAAAGAAATGCAAACCTTATTTGGTTAAGAGATCAAACCACCTCTTGCCAAACCATTTCCATGGTGCTTCTTTCAGATGCATGTCATCTTGTGAATCATCTTGACCCACATTAATTATGGAATCTCCTTTTCCATTCTTGCCAAAATCTCTCTCTACCTTCTTCAAATGTCATGGATTAGTTGTTGGATGCAAAGTTCAAAAGTTGTCTACAAGATGACCTTGTTTATGGTAATGAGTGGAAAATAATTGCATCTTCTTTGTATCATGGTTTCCATTATCCAATGGCCCGCTAGTTTTCTGTCTCTTATGTTTTGAAATTTTCTTGTGTATGTGTTAAATTGGAAACTAGGGCCAAACTCCAGGTGGTTCAGCTTATTTATGGCAGCTGATATTTTAATTGGATCCCTCTCACCGAGAGGTGTAGGATTGATCTAAATATCATCCAATTCCGATAAGTATTTATGAAGTTATGAATTTATTTATGTTATGGACAAATTGTTAAGTCGACGAGCATCTTACATAGGCTCAAAAGCCCAATAGACGTGTCTATTCATCATCCACGTTTTAGTATGAATTGGTGAGGACTTGAAGTCATTTTATACATACATTCTTGATGTGATCTCCTCTCCATGTGTTGGGTTTTTGGGGAAGGAGAGACACTATGCCCTAGCTGCAGATGAAGCCCTAATTATAATGAACGTGATGCCCTAATTCATGTCTCTAGAGACACCTATATGCAAACATAAGAGACCTTACACACAGGCAATGGAAAGATATATATGTTGTTCATTGTTGATCATAGAGGATGTTATATGCTGGTTATAGACACTTTAACGTACCCAAGATACACATATGAGAAGAGTAGATATGCTGTCAATGATATATACATGTTGTCAATAATATACATGCTGTAATGGAGAGATATACATCTCAACTGTAGAGACACTTATACATTGGCATAATGGTGATGCCCTAGTCGTAGGTTGATCTACTCAACACACAGGCCCCAATACATTGTCCAGAATAAATAGGCCCTAATCTACGCAGTCAAGGGGGCTCCCATATACGTGAATCTCTATACATCATGGCAAATGCAGTCATGAAGACAATATATGCACAGTGAATCTATATGCACAACAATGAAGAGATACGATGTCATCTATACACATATAAATGAATACGTTGTCATGATATAATAGTCTATACGCTGTCACCCTTCATGCAATCATAAAGGCATGAAAAACGTAATCAAGTATTGGAAGAAGCTACAGGTATAAAGAGGAACCATAGTCAAGGCATGGAGCCGTTTTTCATGAAGCCACAGTCATGCATTGGATTAAGGCATGAAAAACGGAGTCAAGAATTGGAAGAAGCCGAAATCATAATTGTTGTAGCTGCAGACCATGCATGAAGCTCTGCATACCTGTGTATGCTAAGTAAGTCTACATGATATGATAAACCCTAGGTATACTTGCAACTTTCTTAATGTATGATCACAATAGTTGGATGAAGAAGATCTCAGTGTATACACCTTAGACAACAATGATGTGAAGTATTAAATATGCAGTCACAATGACAAGGATCATTAGCAGTAATGATGGTTACAGTCTCAACATAATGAGAATGATAAGGATGATCGGTCTCAGATCATGATGGGCATGGGCAGCAAAATGATGAATAAGATGACATGATGATGAATGTAGGGCATGTCAGTAAAGGTCTGCATGATAATAAAAGTAGATGAGAGAAACTTAGTCATATGGCAACATGATGATGGAAGATGCAGAATAATGGGCAACATGATGATGAAAGAATATGAGATGGTGCTACACGGTAAGGTGTAAATGGATGCAATAGATAGGTGAAGCTGTCACCTTGGAGAATCAGTTGAAGTAGAATGTCTTCAACTGATCTCATGTATCATCGTTATAGGAGATGATCTATGCTCCAATATAGATAAGTCAAAGTGTTGACTTCTGTTGTGAATGTACTATCTCTCTCACTTTCTCTGCTGAACTTTGAAGAACATAAAAGAAGAATTGATCAAGGGTTTCCCCACATTGTGGGGTTTGTCCCTAGCTAGCGCACCATCTTGTGTCCTCTTGTCTTGGCTTGTCTTCTGTGATTTATATTGATGTTCTATCTACAATTTATCTTAATGCTGATGTGATTGCTAATTGTGAAAATTTAAATAAATTGCTCTAGCATAGAACATACCTAAAATTAACATGTTATCAAAGCTGAGGTGAAGACAATGCCCAAGCAAGAGTGAAAGAGAAATCATCGAAGATAGTTGGAACAGGACAAAACGATCAATGGGTTCCACATCTCTCTTCTATGTTCACAAAGGTTGAAGTCGAAGCGGCGCATATTATCAGAATGGCGTAGCAGAATTTTTTGATGGCCCATCTAAAGATCACTTCATTTGGAAGTTTGGATCTAAGGATGGAAGGAAAGTCAGATGACTTGGTTGCAATAAGTTTGGCTGCTATGCATAGGAGTGTCTAAATGGCAGAGGCACTTCTCTTGATGAAGATAAACAAATCATTACAGGGTCAAGGGAATGACAGATAATACAGTTCATTAAGGAGAAATGGTCGACTCTTCAAAGAAAGCATGGAACCCTAGGCACTTCATCGAATAAATAATCCTGGGATTATACTTGGAGTTGATGCCACCTATCCCAGAAAGGATGTTGGGAATGTTATCCCTCAATTGAATGATGGTAACTCGATTCATTTATAGAAACACCTTCATGTACCTGATCGCAAGAAGAACCTGGTATCCATTTCAACAATGGAAGTCAAAGGTTCAGGGTGGCACTCATCAATGGAAAGGTATGTGTTTGAAAATGGATTTTTCAAAGATGTTTTTGAGTTCAGGGTTGTATCAAGTTGCAGGAAGTCCACTCGGGACCATGTCTATTGACACAACACCGAAGGTTTGTGAGTCAGATGGTGACAAGGAATCCTAGATTCAAAAAGAGCATGAAAGTACATGTCTGAAATGTACCGAAGGAAAATCTTATGAGGGGACCATGTAGCAGGTCCACAGGTTTGGAACAACCCATGGAGTTTGAGATTAATGAATGGGAATGTCATGTATACAGGTGGAAGAAAGCCCTCTATGGCTTGAAGCAAAACACCCCGGGCATAGTATGAGAGGATTGCTAGCTGTTTCATGAAGCTAAGATTCACTAGCAGTGAAACCGATCCAAACTATTACCCGAAGGTTGTGGATATTAGACCTCTCATACCAGCACCTTATGCGAATGAATTATTTCTGACAGGTGAAAACCCTATCATTTGTATAAGTAAGAGGGAGTTGGATTCCCGACATATGTTTTGCAGTTAGCATAGTGAGCTCATATTTGGTTGAGCCTCACTGGATTGGTGCCAAGAATCTTCTGAGATATCTTCGAGGCACAATTTGTCATGGATTAAGATACACTGCTGGAAATATGAAAACTGCATGATTATTCAAATGCTGACTGGGCAGGCAGTGTGGAGGATCACTAGAACACTTCTCAGTGTTGGTTCTCTTTGGATTCTGCTTCGATATCATGGATGAGCAGGAAGTAGAAATTGGTTGTTACAAGTACTTCCGAGATTGGATACATAACTATGAGTATGACCTCGTATGAAGTTGCCTGGTTGTGGAAAATCTTCAGTGAGTACACATGATGAATACCAATGTGATTCTCTATGACAACCAGAGGTGGGGTTCGATTATTGAGGAATCTGTATTCAATGATTTCTCCAACAGATAGACATTATATACTGCCTTATCTGGGATATGGTAAGTCGATGAGAAAGGAGGCTCCACCGCACTAAGATGATGTACAGGTCGCTACACTTTGTCAGAGCCCCGGGGAGAGATCAAATTTGTGATTTTCTCGAACGACTTGGAGTTGACAAGAGACCCTTGTACAAGGGTCCTGCATGTTGCCTGGGGGCTTGCGGTTCTTACTGGAGCAACATACGACCACAGGGTGATTCACCCTCCCCTGGTGGTGTGCACTGGGAAAAGATGATTCAATCTCTTGTGGGATAGGATGATTCGCTCTCTTGTGGATAGGATGATTCGCTCTCCTATGAAACAAGATGATTCGCTCTCTTGTGGGACAAGATGATTCTCTCTCTTGTGGGACAAGATGATTCACTCTCTTATGGGACAGGATGATTCATTTTCCTGTGTAGCAAGATGATTAGTTCTCCTGTGAGCTCTGTATGATGTGTTCTCCATGACAATTATGTAGCAGGATGATTAGCTCTCTTGTGAGGCCTAGATGATGTGTTCTCCATGGTGATTATGTAGCAAGATGATTAGTTCTCCTGTGAGGACAGGATTGTTTAAGTTCTCCTGTCAAGGCATCCTATCCATGTAGTCTAAGACTCATGGGAAGTACCTCTCATCTGATCAATGAGCGGGGAAATGAGGATAGGGACCATAGTAATACCAATGGACGCATCGCTGTATCTACTCTACTCCCTATGCTAGGATGACCTTCATTGATCTTGGATCAATGATACTGGTCTAGGACTAGTTGTAGTAGTTGTACCTACTATGACGTTGACTTCGGGTTGGTTGAGACTGGTCTGGGACCAGTGGTAGGAGTTGTACCTACTATGATGCTGACTTCGGGTCAGTTGAGATTGGTATGGGACTAGTGGTACATACTCTGAGACTAACTTCAGGTCAGTGAAGAACTGGTTTGGGATCAGTGGCAGGAGTGGTACCCACTATGACGCTAACTTTGGGTTAGTTGAGATTGGTCTGGGACCAGTGGTATGCACTCTGAGACTGACTTTGGGTTAGTGGAGAATGGTATGAGACATTCTTGATCAATACTTCTTCTTCATAGTTCAATAGAGCTAAGTTGAGCAGAGCTGAGCAGAGAAGAGCTGAGCCAACAGAGCTGAGCAGAGAAGAGCTGAGCCAACAGAGCTGAACAAAGCTGAGTAGAGCTGGGCAGAGCAGTGCAGGGCACTGAGGGCAGAGATAGTACAATTGGACATATGGAGCAGCGGATGGAGTTCTCCCTAGTTGAGAGGGAGTGTTAAATTGGAAACTAGGGCCAAACTCCATGTAGGTAAAGTTGTTTATGGTAGCTAATATTTTTATTAGATCCCTATCATCGAGAGGTATAGGATTGATCTAAATATCATCCGATTTCTATAAGTATTTATGAAGTTATGAATTTATTTATGTTATGGACAAATTGTTAAGTCGGCCAACATCTTACGTAGGATCGGAAGCCTAATAGACATGTCTATTCATCATCCACGTTTTAGTATAAATTGGTGAGGACTTCAAGTCACTTTATACATACCTTTTTGATGTGATCTCCTCTCCACGTCTTGGGTTTTTTGAGAAGGAGAGACACTATGCCCTAGCTGCAGATGAAGCCCTAGTTACAGTCAATGTGATGCCCTAATTCGTGTCTCTGGAGACACCAATACACAGACACAAGAGACCTTAAACACATGAAATGGAAAGATATATACACTGTTCATTGCTGATCATAGAGGATGTTATATGTTGGTTATAGACACTTAAACGCAGCCAAGATATGCATATGAGAAGAGTAGATACACTGTCAATGATATATACATGTTGTCAATAATATACACGCTGTAATGGAGAGATATACAACGTAGCTGTAGAAACACTTATACGCCGGAATAATGGTGATGCCATAGTTGCAGGCTGATCTACTTAGCACACACGCCCTAATATGCTATCCAAAATACACAGGCCCTAATCTACGCAGTCAAGGGGGCTCCCATATACACATATCTCTATACATCATGGAAAATGCAGTCATGAAGACAATATACGCACAATGAATCTATGCGCATAGAAATGAAGAGATACATTGTCATCTATACGCACAACAATGAATACGCTGTCATGATATAACAATTTATATGCTGTCACCCTTCACGCAGTCATGAAGGCATGAAAAACACAGTCAAGTATTGGAAGAAGCTGCAGGTATAAAGAGTAACCATAGTCAAGGCATGGAGCTGCTATTCATGAAGCCACAATCATGCATTGGACTAAGGCATGAAAAACGCAGTCAAGAATTGGAAGAAGCAACAGTCATAATTGTTGTAGCCGCAGACCATGCATGAAATTATGCATAGCTGTGTATGCTAAGTAATTCTACATGATATGATAAACCCTAGGTATACTTGCAGATTTCTTGATGTATGATCACAACAGTTGGATGAAGAATATCTCGGTGTATACACCTTGGATAGCAGTGATGTGAAGTATTAAATATGCAGTCACAATGACAAGGATCATTAGCAGTAATGATGGTTACAGTCTCAACGTAATGAGAATGATAAGGATGATTAGTCTCAGATCATGATGGGCATGGGCAATAAAATGATGAATAAGATAGCAGGATGATGAATGTAGGTCATTTCAATAAAGGTCTGCATGATGATAAGAGCATATGAGAGTAGCTTAGTCATATGGTTGCATGATGATGGAATATGAAGAATAATGGGCAGCATGATGATTAAAGTAGATGAGATGGTGCTACACGGTAAGGTGTAAATGGAAGAAATAGATAGGTGAAGTTGTCACCTTGGAGAATCAGTTGAAGCAGAATGTCTTCAATTGATCTCATGTATCATTGTTATAGGAGATGATCTATACTCCGATCTAGATAAGTCAAAGTGTTGACTTCTGTTGTAAATGTACTATCTCCCTCACTTTCTCTACTGAACTTTGAAGAACATAAAAGAATAGTTGATCAAGGGTTTCCCCACATTGTGGGGTTTGTCCTTGGCTAGCACCACTTCTTGTGTCCTCTTGTTTTGTCTTGTCTTCTGCGATTCATATTTATGTTCTATCTGTCATTTACCTTAATGCTGATGTGATTGCTAACTGTGAAAATTTAAATAAATTTCTCTAGCATAGAACATACCTAAAATTAATAGTATGGCTATCCTCTTCCAACACCTTGAAACAATATGTTTATTCAAATCACAAAAAGAACATGTAAATTCTCTCCAATTCTTATGTGAAGATTTACCATGTTTATCATAATCAAAAGAAACTTGATTAAAGGCAGATTTATACCTTGCACATTCACCTTTGTCGCCTTCTTGAGGAGGTGAATTTGATGAGGTAGTGTCTCTTTTCAGAATACCAACAATGGTTTCAATGACCTTAGACATTTCATCATCCTCTTTTTTTTCCTTTCCACTAATTGCATGCTTATCAGCATCTTCTTGGAAAGAGGGTATAAAACTTTTGCATTCCTTATGAACACAAACTTTAGAATCTTGAGGTAATGAAAATGTAATGAAAGTCCTTCTTGGAACACCTTCATGTGCCTCCTTAGCATTGGATCATTCTCCATCATATTTTCCATAACCAAGACCCAAATACCTAGGCCCTTCCTCAACAAAATTGGCTCAACTATGAATTGTGCATGTGTGCATAACCCTTTACCTTCATAGGCCATCTTCATTAATAATTTGAACCCTATTCCTCTAGTGTGTCTTTCAAAAGCACCAAAAAATTCATTTTGAGAGGAAATTGAAGACAAACTTGAATTGCCTACATCATGTTCATGCACATACTTGGCTACGATTTCCTTGGCATCATAGAGTAAAATCTCCATCTCATGCATCTTTTCAAGAAGCTCTTGCTTCTCCTCCTTCATGGCCATCATCTCCTCTTGAATTATAGTTTTGTCCTTCCTATCTTAAATCATCTCTTGCACCATATCTATCATGATGAAAAACTCTTGCATCATCTCTTCATAAAATAATATTGCTAAGGAAGAGAGATTAGAGACATCACTTGTTGAAGCTACCATAACATAAACTTGCACATTGTTAATTCTCCTTGCACAAATCTTAAGCAATCAAGAAAATAGACGTTCTCTGATACCAACTTGATCTGTAGTTGAATGTTAGTTTTGCTATGCTAATTTCAACTCCAGATTTAAAAACAAATGCTTGTCAATTGCTTCATGTGCAAGGTTCCCTTATAATGTTTGTGATCGAAAAAACAGGTAAATTTATATCAAGTTTTATGTTAGAATCATGAGAAGAATAGCATGAAAGACAAGTGTTGAACATCAGAAAGTAAATGTACAACAAACCATCAATAATAACACTTAACAAAGTGTTTTGATAAAGGAGTTCACCCCTCTTGGGCTACATCTCCTTGGTCTAGCTTCCATGGCTGAGGCCTCTGTATTTGCTCAAAATGGAAAATAGTGTTGTTTACAATGCTCTACAACTCCTAAAACCTACTTCATTGGACTTAGATCATCCAAAAAATCCTAAGATGACTCTTCAAGCTCTGCAATCGAACTCTCGTTGATCTAGGCTTGACCTACTCTCCTGGTGGCCCTCGACTTCATTAAACTTCAATGTGGAAAAATCACATACATAAGTGCCTCTTTGCCTTTGAAACATGTTCCGTTGTGTTTAGAATGTCTAAATTAGCTAGGAACACCTTTTACTGATCTCCATGTTTGGTCGAATTTTTTCCAAGTTATGGCATAAACTGTTTTCTCGTAGTAATCCTCCACTAAAATTGGAGGAACTTCAATTAGTATCGCTAATTTTGGATTTAGTTTCGAATTAGGCAGTACCTCCATCTTTTCCACCGAAATAGACTGGATATTAATTAGTGTTAAGTGGAGTTTAATTAACTTTTAAACTTGGATTAGCGAAAATCCTCATCTTTACTAACTGTTACATTTAACTGCTGGCCATCTCTGCTTGACATGGTCACATGTCTTATTAACTGTGAGTGGTTTAACTAGCAGTTAGTTGCAAAATTTGTGTGGTTCTCAAACCATTTCCCTGGCGGTTTATGCAGAACTAGGCACATGTGGTGGCATAAATGTCGCAGTTGGCGGTTATCGTTGGAACTACCTGCTAGACATTATCATAGCTCAACGGTTATGTAATGCATGTTCACATGGAAAATAAACTCGAGGTTTCATTTGTGTAGGTGTTGGTGTAAACATTAACCGTTGGCTGACCTCCATGGGTTTGTTTCTGTGGTCACATGTCAGTGGTAACCGCCGATGGTTTTTCTGCCAACTCCGCCTGGTTAACATAAAAAATACAATTTCGAATCATTATATTGTAATATCCACCCATATGGCACAATGGTAAGACTTGTGGTTCATGTAGAGGAAGTCGCGGGATTGAACCTTGGTGCCTCCATAAAAAGTTTGATATAGCGCCCAGCCGGTCCTTTGGGGAGGGACACGTGGTGGCCTCCGAGCTTGCCACTTGCCCCCTCCTCATTGGACCACCTTCAAACCAATGAAATCTCACCATGTCACCACACTTGTAACCAGCCACAATGTAACACTTGTCATAAACTGGTTGGATTGTTGACTGAATTTGACCCTGCCTAGTCACCTGCCACTTCAGTGTACAAACTATTGATTGTGCAGTGACTAGCCCTTTTTTTTTTTTGCAAAATTTCTTATGTTTGGCAAAGCGGTCAGCGAGCTCTATCTTCCTCATACAAGCTCTGTTTTGAACGAAAAAAGTTGCGTTAGGATCGTTTTGACAAGATAGACATGGCCATTTAGGTTTTGCATGATTCCGAGCACTTTTATTTTTGGGCTAATTTTTGCCCTTAATCTAGATTCTGATCACTGACAAAGGAAAAGAGGAAATAATTGGCATTTATTTATTGTAAATGAAGGAAAATAAGAGAAAATTAAGGTGAAGAGACAAAAAATTGCATGTTAAGGAAATTAGAAGGAAAATTAAGGAAAATGAAGAAAATAGAGGCCTCAATGATAAAAAGGCTTTTACGGATCAGTTCACAACTTTTTGTTAGTTTGGATTTGGAATTAGTTTCAGAAAGAGAGAGAAAGAACCAAGAGGAGAAAGCAAGCAAGAAAACAAAGGAAGGAATAGGACAAGCAAGGAAAGAAAGGAGAAGGTTGGATTAGTGGCTTCAACAAGGGAATTTTGCAAGTAATAGGTTGCATGTGTGATTTCCTAACTGAGGCGTGAATGCATGGTTCATGCATTTGTGTATTTTTTTCATTTGTTGTCATTGATATAGGTTTTTCCTAGTTTGACAATGGTTTCAACCTTTCCTTTCCATCTCCTAGATAACCACGGTGTGATGGGATTCATTTATTGTTGAGCTTTAGATTGTTGAAAGGTTTTGGAAACAGGTGAGGTGGTCTTAGGAAAATTCCCAAGGGTTGAGGGTGGAGATGGTTTTCTCTGGGAAGCCCTTGACAGGTGGGTGGAGATAGGAAAATTCCTCAAGGGATGGTGAAGAAATTTTTAGGCATCCAAACTTGGTTTAGTTTTGTGATCTTTGGACTGATTTAGGTGAGATCATAGTAGCTTGAGGGTGGAGGTGGTTTAACCTATGGATTCCCTTGGTTTTTTATGTCTTGATTTACCCATGAACTCCCACATTCATACTTGGAATATGGCATGGGGGTGATTGGTTGATAGAAATAATTGGTTCAACTCAATCTATGGCTGGGTGGTACGTGGAAATCCCTTACTTGGTTGGATTTTGCATATGTTAATAAGAGTTATTTTCCTATTTTGATTTATGAGCATTTGTACTTGTTATTATGTCGATTCGATGACTATTTTTTCATGGTTAATATTCTGGTTATAAGTAGGGATCTACGATGTGCTCTAGCTATGGCTCTTGTTATGTTTTAATAAGTTATTCAATGGTTGAAGAATGCATGGAATTAGTGTTGTTGCATCTACTTGAGAGGAAATTAGACCTTCTCGGTGATTTTTAGCTAAAGTACAAAGATTTACACCCATATATGCATTCATGAACTGTAGATTACATGTTTAAAATGTGTTTGATGAAATTTCTAGTATGTTCTAGTTAGTTTAGGTCAATTTCTGGCTTCAAGTTTGAATGATTATCATTATTGTTGTGAGAAATATGATTATGGAAAGTTAGAAGAATTTTTTGGCAATGGTCTGGAGGCTAGCCTAGAAAAGTGGTTCAGATCTTGGGACTGCATGGTCATAACTGGAGATATGGGGTTATAACCACATGGAGCAAGGCTTGTGAGTGTGGTTGGAGGCTCACAACCACATGCAAGTCGTATGAAGGGTTAACTTATAGGTTTAGGTCTGAGAAAAATGGTTCCAACTTAGGGGTTGGTCACTTGGGGTGGGTTTTCAACATATGAGTGATCTGTGGTTCCCGAGGAAGGTTATTAAGTCTCAGTTGTAGGTGCCACTTCCTTAATTGGAACTAGGATGTCGGATCATGTCATAGTGGCAAGTTAGTTCACATTTACCTAAAGGGCTTGTAGAAGTGAGTAAATGTGGGGTGGCATGTTACAAATTGGTATCATAGCATCTAGGTTCAAACACTTGGATTGGATGGGCTAGATGTGATTGTTATGTATGCATTGCAGTGGATATGGTTGTCATGTATGTAGTCAATGTTACAATTTGAGTTATCATGCATGATGTCGATAGGTAGATATGTTGGTGTAATTATATATATATATATATATATATATATATATATATATATATATATATAGATAATATAAATATATATATATATATATATATATATATAAATATATATATATATATATATATATATATATATATATATATTGTGCTAGTCTAGATTGATTTTTGCAGACGAGATAACCTGCCCTAAACTTCATTAAGGTATGTTTAATCATGTTTGTATTTGGTTTATCTAACATGTCATGTTTGTAGGAAGAAGAAGATAAAAGATGATGAGAAAAATGGTGGATTACATTTCACATGACTCTCCTTATAGATCAGCTGAGAAACAAGGAGAAGAGTACTCTCCTAACATAACAGATACTTTGAGAAGTCTACAGGTAGAAATCAAGAGTTGCAAGGCGGATAATGATAGGATAATTGAGTGACTGGAAAGGATTTCCAGGGGTCAGGAAAAGAAGACAAAGGTCAATACAGTGATTCTTTAGAGTTTATCATATTTTTAGAGAAATGGACCGCCACTAATCAGTTATGGACAGGAGTTAAGGACAAATTGGGCATATGGTAACAAGTCTTATGTAGGACACATGTTAGATAATGATGATACATTGAGAGGTGGAATATTGATGGATACACCTGACATTATAGGTAGTGGTTATGGGTTCTATTATAGTTTTGGTTTAGACATAAATATATGTCATCATCGTTATCATCCTCACAGGATGAGTGAGAGGGGATACTTTCTAGATGAGTTCAAGAAATCCAAACCTCCTACATTTGATGGAGAACTGAAGAAACCGGAAGATGTAGAAGCATGATTTCTTGGGATGAATAATTTATTCAAGCTCATGGTTATACAAAGAACATGCAAGCCAGGATAATTATTTTCAGTCTCAAGGGAAAGACAAATATTTGGTGGGAAGATGTGAAGCGTGTTAGATGCATCATGACATAGGATTTGAGTTGGTATGAGTTCAAAAGACTCTTTGGGAAGAATTACATGTAAGAGAGATACTATGATGGTAAGGATAAGGAGTTCTACAAATTGAAGATGGGTTCTATGATGGACAAAGAGTGTACGACCAAGTTTCTAGAGTTGTTGAGGTATGTTCCTTACCTCAAGGATGAGAAGACAAAGGTTCAAAGATTCATCAGTGGGCTACCATTAGCATTCAAGGATGAAATTGAGTTTGATAAGCCTCGGTCATTGAAGGAAGTTATTGGGAAGTTGAAGCACTATTATGAGCAGTCGAAGTGCAAGACTATGCCTAAACGTGATTGGAAAGGCAATAACAAGACCAAAGGAAAATTGCCTCCGAGGCGAGAAAGACCTCAAGATGTCAGTGAGAAAGAAAATGTGGCCCCTTAAAATAAGTTTAGTACAATAGATAAGGGACATGGATATCATCCTGGAGAATATAAGAATAAAGGTAGTGGAAGGGAACCATTGTAGTGTTGGATTTGTGGCAGAGATTATTGCAAGAAGGATTGTCCATTGTACCAAGGTGGCAAACTTTAGATCTACAGTGCTCAGGAGGCATAGACAGTTGGTGATGTTGGGCAGAGCATTCATTGGATTTATGTAGCATTTGATAACAAGAAGGAAAATCACCAAGCATCCATTATTAAGATGGAAGGTAAGATCTGTGATTGAGTTGTTTCCATTTTGATTGATCTTAGATCTAATTATAGTTATGTTAATCCTGACCTGGTGGATAAATGTGGCTTGGTCTTGGTCAGTGCAGTTTGCTATAGGGACCAAGAAAAAAATTCATCATTAGGTGATTTCTTATGCATTTGAGCTAAATGGTATGCCTACATCAACACATATAAATGTGCTTCCTTTGCATTCGTACAATACGTTTTTGGGTATAGATTGGTTGTACGTTCACAGTACTAAGGTAGATTGTTATGAGAAGGATATTGAGTGCTTAGATGATAATGGAGAGAATATAATCTTGTAGGGTAAGGAGAAGCCTACATTAGTGAGAATGGTTATAACTATGTAGGTAGAGCATAGTTGTAGGAAATTATGTGTCTTGTTTTCAGTTCATATTTCCAGTGAAAAAGGGAAGGATGTTGAGGATGTTGAAGCCTTGAAGAGGTATTCAGTTTTATAGCAATTTCAGGATGCGTTTCCAGTAGAAATTTCAGAGTTTCCTCCTCACAAAGAAGTGTATTTTTCTATTGAGTTGGTACTGGGAGTGATTAGGTGCTCAAAATTAGGCTCGAAACTCAAAGTGGAATAATATCAATAAACTTAGCTTGAGATCGAAGTGCTCATCATCCTGATTCCAACAGTGTGAAAGACACTCGAATCTGAGCTCATACGAAGAAGTTAGAGAAAGTCAAAGTTCAAGTTTGACTTGGACAAATGGTAGGAGAAGATGACGTGGCAAGAGTCTTCAACGAATGGGGAAGTGCCAAGTGGCAGGCTTCCCTTGGTCCCAGATTTCATAGATCGCATAAGGAAGAGTTCCCTAGCATTACCGGGTTGCGATTTGCGATATCGCAATCGCAGATCAAAGGCGGGTCAGTGGTGAAGAATCGGCCCCAGAGCAAAGCTAGAATGCGACGTGATAAATCGCAAACGCACATCACATAGATCAAGTGTGTTTAAAGAATTGGCCCTGACAAAATTAGGTTGTGATTGCGATATCCCAATCACATATTTCATAGCACAACGACCCGTTATGGAGAATCAACCCTGCTCCAGCCGATTGTGATTTGTGATAGTTTATGACTGCCACGTGTCCTCCTAATGGTCGGCTAAAATATTGGTTGGTAAGACAGGTCAAAGGCCAAGATTGATCCCGCGACCTCCTGTTTCATAGTGTCAAGGCCTACCCTTGCGCCCACATGATGGTTCTTAATTATCAATGCAAGCAAGTTTGTATTACTATGAACTAACCGCTAGGTTGTGAGGGAGACCACGAGCATAACCGTCACAGACCCTCCCATGTGACCACCTCACCCGTGACTTGCAACAGTCATGCTACCGCCACAGTAACTGCACCGCCAACCCACAGTCTTGACAGCCAACCTCCCTAGCCACGACATGTGAATGCCACCTTACTGTCATAATCCAGAACCATCGCCTTAACCACCGTACCTAACCACCTTACATGTGACCACTCGACCTTAACCGCGAGATAGATGGGTTCATTTTGGCGGGGCTGCTCATTTCGGCGGAACTGCGAGAATTAACTCCAGATAATGAATTTAACTGGCAGTTAGCGAGATTTGGAGGAGGAAATTGTGGAAAGACTGGAAGAAGTCATAACTAAGGAAAATTTTGACCAAAGGAGAAGCAGAAAGAGGCTACGGTACCATTTTTTAGTATTCTGCACTCATTGGAGTAGGTTTTAGAAGCATTTGAGCATTGTAAACACATGTTTTTACACTTTTGAGCATAATAGAGAAGTCCAAGCCATTGGAAGCTAGACCAAGGAGATGTAGCCCAGGAGGGGTGAACTCCTTTATCATGTTCCCATTCTAATGTGTTTTTGATGATGTTTTGTACATGATTATGCTACTGTTCAGTCTCTTATTTATTTTAAATTTATCATAAAATTAACATAAAAACTCATCATTTCACTTGCAAAAAATTCATGAATCCTTAAGCATAATGAAATCATTTTGTTTCTAATATGAGGAGGATCTTAGCACAACAATATAATATTCTAAAACATATCATTTTGGTATTGGAGCACTAGGTTTTATTTTTGAAAGAAGGATTTAACTGTTTGCTGGTGTATGCCATGCTTACAATATTAAAACTCAAAAGAAGAGAAGGGAAGCTAGTTGGAAGCCCTGAAGTTGGGTCAAGGGGAAGGAGAGCAAGGTTGCCACAATCTCCAACACCAGTTCAGTCTCGAGTTGTATTTGAGACTCCAGAGATCATGTCTCATGAAGGAGAACCTACAAACATGAAAGAAGATGAGAATACCTTCAGAAAGGCCTTCTTTGATATGACAAAGATGGTAAAGGTCCTCTATGAAGAGAGGAATACTAGGCTGCAAGGGGAAAGTTCCAAACCTCCTAAAGGAGAAGGCTCTTTAGGAGGAGGTAATGGAAATGGAAACAAACCTCCACCCTCTCCACCATCTTCTTCATCTTCTTCTTCACATGAATCTTCACCCTCTTTCACTAACACAACCCTTACTCATACTCATCATCATACTTCAAAAGGAACTGGTAAATCACATTTTTTAAAACTTGATGTTAAATTTGAGTTGCCCATGTATAATGGTGAAGTGAATGTAGAGAAGCTTGATAATTGGGTTCATCAGTTGGAGGTCTATTATAGGGTTCGAAACCTTCAAGAGGATGACATAAAGATTCAGTTAACTTCCTTGAGAATGGAGGGTGCAACACTAGTATGGTGGGAATCAAAGACCCAAGAGGAGATTAAAAAACATGGTAAGATCTCAGTTTCTTGGAATCATTTCATTGCTGCAATCAAAAGACAATCATACCCTCTAGCTTATATGCAGAAAGCCATCATGAATTGGCAGAACTTTAGACAACTTAAAGGACAAAATGTGCAAGATTACACCTAAGAATTCAGGAAAAGGTATTTGATGTTAGGTGTAGATTTGCAATCATAGGAAACATTGCTAAAGTACATAGGGGGTTTACACAATTACCTTAGGCATACTACCTTAATGTTTAATCCCAATAATCTAGATGATGTGTGTGTGCAAGCCACCCATCTTGAGGCAAGAAGGAAAAACACCCTATAAGAAGGTAGTAAAAAGCCATTTAAGAGTAAAGGAAAGGAAAAGGCTTTGAAAGCGAAGGAAAAGAAAAATGTGCCTATAAAAAAATAAGGAGAGAAAGTTATATGCAAACATTGTTCCATAGAGGTTCACGATGAAGCTCATTGTTGGAAGCTTCATCCCGAAATGAAACCAAAGAAATTCAACAACAAGGGAAAATAAAAGACAACTGCAACCACTTAATAGGATTTGGGATCTAATTCAGTTGATGAAACTAAAATCATATCCATGGGGTTAAAAGGAAAATATTCCATTGCTAGAATTAGTTATTCAAACTCACAAATTGAAACTCCAAATGAAAAGAGGAAAATAGAACTTTTTCACATAAGGGTGATCTCAAAACACAACAAGATTGATACTCTTTTCGATAGTGGCTCTCAAGCCAATATTATCTCTGAAAACATTGGCAAAAGTTTAAACTTGGAAATTGTTCCACATCATAAACCATATCCACTTGGATGGGTGTGTGACAATGCTCAATTGCAGGTTACCAGAAAGTGTAAACTGAAATTCACCGTTACTGCAAATTTCATAGATGAAGTGGAGCTTGATGTTGTGTCATTAGATATCTGTGGCATAGTTTTGGGCAACCTGTACCTTTATGACAGAAAAGCTATCTTCCATAGACATGAAAACAAATATAATTTATTCAAAGATGGAGTAGAATATATTGTGAGAGCTCATAGCAAGAAAATAAATCTTTCGCTTTTTAATGCAAAGCAGATGAAAAGACTAGTGAATTCGAGCAAGAATTTTGTGCTTCTAATGATAAAACCCAAGAATGATGTTGATAATGAATATTTTAAAGGCTATGATTCAAATTTGAAATCTGAATTGGTTGATGTATTTAAACAATATGATGAGATGTTTCAGGAACCAAGGGGATTACCTCCCAAGAGAGGAATCCAACATGAGATACAATTGTAGCAATATTGTCCTCTTCCTACATTGGCATGTATAGGATGTCAGTGATGGAAAGCGCAAAAATTAAGAAGAAAATTCAAGAGTTGTTGAATAAAGGGATCATCAGTCCATCTTCCTCGCCATGTGGTTCACCTATTGTCTTGGTGCCAAAGAAGGATGAAACATGGCACATGTGTGTGGAATTTCGTGCATTGAACAAAATTACAGTAAATAACCATTACCCAGTGCCTAGAATAGATGATTTACTTGATCAATTGAAATATGCAAAGTATTTTACTAAGATAGAATTAAGAAGTGGCTACCATCAAATTAGAATAGCTGAAGGATAAATTTGGAAGACAACATTCAAAATAAAACAAAGATTGTTTGAATGGCTGGTTATGCCTTTTGGTTTATGTAATGCTCCTGCTACATTCATGCGTGTGATGAATGGTGTGTTGCGGCCATTTCTTGATAAGTTTGTTATAGTATACTTAGATGACATCTTAATTTTCAGTGAATCTCGTGATGAACATGTCATGCATGTAAGAAAAGTACTTGATGTCTTGAAAAGAGAATAGTTGTATCTTAAGATGTCAAAGTGCAAGTTTGGAAAAACTTATTTAGTTTACTTGTATCATATTGTTGGAGGAAGTGAGTTGGAAATAGATCCCTCCAAGGTTGATGTCATTGTGAATTGGCCAAGGCCCAAGATAGTTACTAAGGTATGAAGTTTTTTGCGAGAAACCCAATATTGGAGGAAATTCATTTCTAATTTTTCTCTTATAGCCACTCCCTTGCATGCATTGACAAGTGTGGAAAAGGTTTTTTAGTGGGGAGGAAAACAACAAAAGGACTTTGATGCATTGAAGGAAAAGATTAGTACAACTCCAGTACTTGAAATTCTAGACTTGAGACAGTCATTTGAGATTCAGACCGTTGCTAGTGACTACGCCATGGGTGTAGTTCTCATGCAACATGGTAAGCCTATCTGTTTTCATTTGGAAACTTTTAATGGTGCAGTGATTAACTATCCTACACATGGCAAGGAATTTTATGCATTGATGCAAAGTGTGAAAAAATGGAAACACTACTTGATGGGTAAGGAAACTATCATTCATACTGATCATCAACCATTGCAATACTTGCAATCTCAATCAAAGTTGTAGCAATCAAGGCACTCTGATGGATGGGTTTTCTTCAACAATTCCACTTGGTAATCAGGTATAAGAAAGGTATCTATAATAAAGTTGTTGATATGATTTCCAGGCCTATTGCTAGTGCAACTACTTTACTCAAGCATAATTTTGTTTTACATGAAAGTTATAATGAGCAATAATCACTTTCAAAATGTTTATGCAAGCTTGAGTCAAGGTAACCAAGAAGAGGAATTGGATTATCATTTGCATGATAAATTTTTGTGCCATCTTGGAAAGATTTGTATTCCATAGGGAGAAAGAGTTAACATCATAAGAGAGGCACATACTTCTCTTATTACTGGTCATTTCAGTGTAAGTAAGACGGTGGCACATCTACAGAGGTATTGTTATTGGCCTCGTATTCTTGAAAGTGTGTCTTGTTTTATTAAAGGATGTTCATTATGTGCAATCAGTAAGCCTAGAAATAGGAAGTTAGGATTGTACATGCCACTTCTGGTTCCTTCACGACTGTGGGAGAGTGTTTTTATGGATTTTGTAGGAGGTCTTCCATTTTAAAAAAGAGGTCACAATTATTTGTACGTAGTTGTGGATAGGTTCATAAAAGTGTGTATTTTGATGCCATGTAAAAAGAAAGTTACAACTGAACAATATGCTTAGTTATTCTTTCAGAATGTTTGGGTGCATTTTGGATTGCCCACATCCATTGATAGTGATTGACATTCTCACTTTGTTGGGAATTTTTGGTCAAGCTTGTGGGGATTCATGGACACGAAATTGAAAAAGAGTACAAGTTTTCATCCACAAACAGATGGTCAAATAGAAGTTGTGAACATAATAGTGATACATCTTCTTCATGGGTATTGTAGCAAGCATCCTAAGTTGTGGGATGAACATTTTCACTATATCCAACATGCTTACAACCGAGCCAAGCACTCTTCAACTCAAACTTCACCATTTGAGGCATGCTTGGGATAACTACATAAATATCCTTTGGATTTTATTTTTGGCAAAGATGTTTCTATTGAAGGTCATAGTGACATAGACAAAGCAAGAAAGTTCATTGAACAAAACCAATTAGTACACAAAAAGTCCGAAGAACAACTTGAGAAAAGCTAAGGCAAGTACAAAGAAGGCACGACAAGCATCGTCAAGATCACAAGTTCCAAGTTGGTGATGAAGTTTGGCTTCACATTAAAAAAGAGAGGCTCCAAGGAGAAGGTAAAAAGCTAAAACCAATTAGATACGGTCCGTTCATACTTTTGGAAAAGATTGGTAACAATGCCTTTAGGTTGGATTTACCTTCATATATGCAAATTTATGTTGTTGTTAATGTTGATAATTTAAGGTTATATGAGCCTCCTTTGATTGAAGATCAAGGAGAGAATATTCAAATTCCATCTATTGAATATTTTTCTCTAGAATTTCTTGATGAGCTTTAGCAAGAAACTATACTTGACAAAATAACAAGGATATCAAAAGGGGGAAGTGTCGATTATCTTCGAGTGGGGCTCAAGGGTACAAATCCTTTAAAAGCCAAATGGATATAGGTTGGAAAGGTGAGGGAACTGTACCCTCACCTACTGGACAATTGAAAGTGATATTTTGGGGTCCAAAAGGCTTCCAGTGGGGAGAAGTGATTAGGTGCTCAAAACTTAAAGTGGTAGAATATCAATAGACTTAGCTTCAGATCAAATTGCTCATCATCCTAATTCCAACGATGTGAATGAAACTCGAATCTGAGTTCATATGAAGAAGTTATAGAAAGTCAAAATTCAAGTTTGACTTGGACATATGACAGGAGAAGATGACGTGGCAGGAGTCTTCAGCAAATGGGGAAGTGCCAAGTGGCAGGCTACCCTTGGCCCCACATTTCACAGATCACAGAAGGAAGAGGTCCCCAACGCTACCGAGTTACGATTTTTGATATCGAAATCGTAGATCGGAGGCAGGTCAACGGTAAAGAATCGACCCCAAAGCGAAGCTAGAGTGCGACGCTATAAATTACAATTGAACATCGCATGATTCAAGTGCGTTTACAAAATAAACCCCAGCAAAGTCAGGTTGTGATTGTGATATTGCAATCGCATATCGCACAACACAGTGGCTTGTTATGGAGAATCACCCCTTCTCCGGCAGATTGCGATTTATGATAGTTTATGACCACCACTTGTCCTCTTAATGGTTGGCTAAATATTGGTTGGTAAGATAGGTCGGAGGCCAGGCTGACCTCTCGTTTCATAGTGCCAAGTCCTATCATTGCACCCACATGATGGTTCTTAAATATCAATGCAAGAGTGTTTATATTATTATGAACTAACTGCCAGGTTGGGGGGGAGATCGCGAGCGTAATTGTTATCTCAAAATTAGATCCTAATAGGCTGCTAGTCAGGTTGACTCTAAGTAACTATTTCAAACCAATCTTTTGACTAAGGCTTAGCCTCCTTAGCCTGAGAGGGCTCTCTCAAAGGGTTATTGATTTTGACTAATCATAAGATGGCTAACTCTTGTGGAATAACATTAACAAACATGAAGGCTGGATACACATTACATAAGTTTCCATTGGGCCTATGGAGTCAATCACACTTCAGTAAACAATGACACTGCCTTTACATAGAAGTCAGGGCACTTAGCATTTAGATGTTCAGAATACAACTCATA